>CM062823.1:14374339-14601651 GCA_031772345.1 Himalopsyche anomala
ATATATAAAAATGAATTTTTGTTTGTTTGCATAATTTTCGGTGTCTGTAGATTTGAAAACCACTGGTTCGATTACAATAAAACTTTGACAACCTTTAAGCTTGCACTTTCGGAAAGGTTAAAGTCATATTAAAATTAACTTACAGTAGGTATTTTATATACAAATTAATGTTGAAAATACCGTTCATGCAACTTGCACGAAGGTTATAGGCGTATTACAATTAAATTACGTGCTGTCCCATAGACAATCGGCAGCAAACGTCAAACAGACAGAAAAAGAAAGCATGCACTTCAATAAACACAATTAAAACACAAACACTTTCTTAGTACGAGTGGCATTGCAACGCTTGCCGAGTACCGGCTAGTTTTTAATAAAATTGTTTTTTTATCTCGTTTTCCATTTTACATACGAATGCTAGTTTCGAATTACACCGTTCAAAACTTCATAACATTGAGAAACCAATATAATGATGTATAATGTATCGTAAAGGATTTTCTCTAATATGAATTGACGTTCCTTCAACAATTGTGTGTTTGATATTATGAAAATAACATATTTTTGAGTTTGAATAAAACGAGTTCTAAGTAATCAGAAAAAGCAAATAAGATACTTCGCATCTACTTAAAACAGAAGAAGGTAACAAATATTAACGATTACAAGACTCTCAAGAGATTTTAAAATTATTTCGATAACAATTTGTTGTTTATCATTATTATATAAGCTAAAATGAAAATAAGTCTTCAATTAAGACTTTTTTTTCTTTATAATAGAGCGTTGCCACATGACGGCAGTTAATTATTTTGTAGTATCATAGTTAATATAAATATGTTTATACTTAATACCAATAACTGGATTATAAAATTTAATGTTTTAGACTTCAATTCAGGAATCCGACCACTAAAGCATTCAAAGGAAAAAATCTTTATTCAAAAAAAAGGAAAAGAGCATTACTGAAGTATTACTGTTTTTAGCCTGTTCCTTGCTGATTCTGGAAATCGAAACATTAAAAAAATCGCTAACAGTAAATTGAATCTATTTCAAACCTAATCTCAGAATTCTGAATCTATCTGAAAAAAGAATAAAGCCGCTTCTCGTAAAAAAATCACATATAATATTGTCTTGTGAATTACATGTTAAGAAGGGGAATGGAAAAATCTTTGTTTTGGGCGTTTGTGTTATCTTTTCTTCTTGGAATTATCTTGAGTGGTTTTTAATTTACATACTATCTGATGAATTCAAAGTTAACTATAATGGCAAATAAATAATAAGAAATCTACATGAATACATAAAGCTTGATGTAAAAGATCTGGATAAATCATTTTAGTGTCCCTTTGTAATCAATTAAACATAACGAAGTTTTTGATATATTTCATCGCGATATAAAATTCAAGTACTTCTTTTAATATTGTAGTACGAAATCGACACAAGCTGTCGTCATTCAGTTTTTTAATTACTTTCTATTGTGTCATTTTGATAATGTAAATACGTTTTTTATAACGCCGTATAGCGTGGCGGGCTGCTTTTTGTGATAGCATTGATCTAGTATTTTTTGGCTGAGTGCCCAAAATAAAAGAGCATTCGCGTTACAATCATAACAAAACATAGAATACGTAAGAAGACTACTGGTGAACAAAGCGATTTGGATCGATAAAATGATGGTTTTACCCCTATGAACTTGCTGAAACTTATCTATTCAAGTCAATTGTCTGTGGCTTCAATAAAACTCTATGGATACTCTCGGATGTCATTTTATGAATAAAATTTTATCTTTTCTCCTGAGTCAAATACTCAACTTTGTTATTCTTACCTAAGATACGTAAACTTCACTGTTTTTGACAAAACTCAAATTCAATAGCTTACTTTTTTTTAGCTCAACCATGTACGCAATGTGGATGTTAATTAATTCCTAATAGAGCATCTCAAGTTTTGTTGCGATAACTGGTTGTTATCCAGTCGTTAAACCACTTTTCTTTAGATAGACAAACGATAGCTAAACGACGCTAGAAAAGAACTAGTAGTTTACAGCTTATTGCTCCCCGTACGCCTCATTTTCATGATCGTATACGTGAAATAAAGTGGTGAAATTATAAATGTTCTTGTATTCGAATATTAGCCCAGAAATCGATGTATGAGTAGAAACTTTTACATGGGGTTAATAGATAATAGAACGAGCGTTGAAGACTGATGATCATTTAACATAAAACCTACAACAAAATAAATAATAATATAAATTCACAATTTATCGTTTGAAAAAAACTACAATATTCACAGCCGTAACTCAATCTTGATGTCCTATTAAAAACAGTTTTAATTGAAGTTGTGCTGGGTTCTTTTAGATATGACAAGATATGATTTTCGTTAGAAAATATTTTATGACGAGCAATAAATAGAGACACGTATTTTTATAACTTTTCATTTAGCGCTTTAGGGCATTAAAAATGTTTCATTTTAATATAATTTTAGTATATATTAATATTAGACCTAAAATTCAAAAAAAATATTTAGATAAATACAATTTAAAGATAACACAGAAATTAAAAATACAAAAATACATGAGCCGAAACGCAAAATGGTGAAATAAAGTCTACATCAATCACTATTTTATATTATAGACGACTGATGCTGATTTAATGTACGTATCAGGAAATCTGTGTTAAAGTTTTTTATGCACTCAAAGTATCTATATCTTACTGAATATTATAAAAAAATATTATTATTGTGAAAAAATAAAATAGTTATCAAAATCAAATATTATTCATGTTTTTAATCAAAATACCATTCAAATCACAACAATAATTGGTTCACGAGTGCAAATTTTATAGGTCGTAAAAAGCTCATTTTCAACAATATTTTTTATTAAACAATAGTGCTTCGAATTTCGAAAAACAAACCGTGATTGATGTGTTTTAATTAACGCTGTCTTTTTTCATACATCAAAATTCCAATGCTTTTAAAGCCGTGTTATTTCAATTTATTCTAAAGTTGATAAGGTCATATCTAAACGATGAATAACTTAGATATGTGCTCATATTTCTTCTCTCGACAATCCCAAATGGGGTATAATTATTGTGTTCCCATAAATTAGTCCTCATTGCGGGATAACAGAATAAATTGATTAAAATCAAAATGGGGTAGTTCTTGAATCCAAAAATTTCATCGTAAATGGCTTTTATTCGGTGTAGGCTTGTAATTTATACAAGATTCGTGGCACCTTCCATAACGGAATAACGATTAAGAGAATAAACAAAATTTACTCCTCATATTCTTGGTGCGATACAGAGCTGTAAGGTACCTATCTTTTTTATTATCTATTTCCGCTCTCAATGTGGAGCATATGGCCTCCTAATCTTTCTCTACTACTCACTTTTTTTCAAAGTGAGTAGTAGAGAAAGAAGGATAAGGCTGAAACAGGACTAGTGGTTAACTAACCGCTATTGATACACCCGGTTATTAAAGGATACGAAGGATGGGAAGAGAAGAAATAATGTGAATTTGACATCACAAACACACAATCTTCGATCACAACTTTGAATTGAATAATTCTCAAATTCACTGTGATTTTACCGGGAATTGAACCCAGACTTGCGTGATTGGTAGAGCAAGCTCTAACCAACTGGGCTACAGGAGGCGACAACTTATCTTTTAACCATAGGATATTGTGCTTAAAAAAGATGAAGATAGAAAGAAAAACAATATCTATCGAAAAAATCATTTAGAATTAGTTGTTAAGAATATACAATCGTAATATTTTATAAATATTATGAACTTTTGGCTACTTGTAAACAGTTGATGTAGAAACCCTATTTAATTTGCGCATTTAACTTACATGGTAATTTTATATTCATTAAGATTCTTTCCTTTTATAAAATATTATGTTATATTACACTTATAGTGGTGTATTCTTTTAAAACCATGTATGCTCCTTAGTGGACCATATAAAATCATTATGAAGATCTCTTCAGAAGTTTTACTTCGATAATTTCTCGCAAACTCTATTATTATAAAGGAATACGGATAGAACGTTAGTGCTAGAACAATACTAGTATTTTTAGGTAACTAGGAGGCCAAGGAAAATCTGTCCATACTAGGATTTGAACACTTGATCTCTACAACCGATGCTAACGACGTTGACCACTAGACCACGGACCTGACTATAAGAAAATAGATTATCGATTGCAAAAACATATAACTAAGTATAAACTCGCCTATGATATGGTAGAAAAAGGAAATGTTTTTATTTCGTCAAGAATAATTCTATAAATTCTGAAGCTTAACCAAGGCTGTGGAGTCATGTAAAAAAAGACGACTCCGTATGTATTTTTCAATAATTTCATTTTAACTTTTATATTTATCATCTTTAGTCAGCCGTCATGCAATGTCAACACTATGGACTATTGTGATTTGAATATATATCATTAAATGTATTTTTTTTAATGTTTCAAGCCGCTCATTTTTTACGACTACAACTCTACAATCCTGCGCTTTGCACAACATTGTCTTTGTCCGAAATATTTCTCTTCAAAGCAAGATTTTGAAAAACATAACTTTTGATTTTAGTGAAGTAGTTTATAGCACACAAATACTAAAAATATTTAACCCATTTTTGGTACACACAATGCATGAGAAACCATACGGGTGTAGTATCAAAATGCTGTTGAGTTAGTTGACCTAATCCTTCCGTACAATTCGCAAGTAATGCCCAGGCTATTCGAGGTCATATAAAAATAAAAGAAAACTTTTACTGAAAGTGATTTAATTAATAGATATATAAAACAACTGCGAGTGGTGAGTAAGTCGACAAACTCTATAATATAGAGTCTACATATATACGAATGAAGGTTCTCTTCGGCATTAACTACTTGAGAGTGTTCGAGACTCAATAATAATTTCCGAAATTGCTTAATGACACCAATAAAACAAAGTTACGTGACTATTTTCGAAAATAGCTTGGGCCTCTAAGTAAGCCATTAATTTTGTACATTTTTATAGAATCGATATTTTACGAATTATTTCCTAATTCGATTGACTTAAATATAATCGATAGAATATTTGTGAATTTTACCAACCAAAAAATGTTTTCATGTAAGTTCATACATACAGTTAGGGCTTCCAAACCGGTTTAAACCGGTTAACCGGTTTTTCGGGTGTTTCAAAAAAACCGAAATCCGGTTTATTTTGGGCGGTTAACCGGGTTAATTAACAAATCTTTTTTTGGTTTGAACACCACTAGCTTTTATTAAACTATTCATGTGTAGAGTATAAATATTTAAAAATGTTGTATATAATAATAGTATTACAAGTAGTACAATATAATAAAGTATTGTACTGTTCAATTGTCTAATTTCTGTGCCATATTAATAACAAGTATGTAGTCGAAATCATGGACAACTATACTGCTTTCAATCAAATATCTGTAATACGAAAGGATTCTCATAATATTAATGATAATAAAATAAGTGAACCTTCCGAACGAAAACAGCGATATTTTATCTACTTTCTAATTGTATGCACTAATTGACTGTTTTTAAGTAATCAAAATACTTTTTTTTGAAACATTGGTTAGTGTGGTACTAAAATTAGTTTTTTGAAAGTTTTTTGAAAAAAACCGAAAACCGGTTAGCTTAAATGTCCGGTTGATTGAAAGCCCTGTATACAGTATAACATAATTTGAATAAAATCATATGAAAGAAGTTTTATAAAATAGTTGAACAGAATAACTAATAAAAAAGTATTATCAAAAAATCATTAAATTATAATACTTGAATGATTTGTATTTTTGTACAGTTTTTCAATATAATAAAAGTAGGTAAAATTATGTGAAGTGTAGAAATTTATACGTCGCACTAGTCTTAACTCACCTTTAGCAATAAATTAGATTCTCCCCTTGTCATGAGACAATTATTTATTTGCACGAAACGCACGAAAAACAATATAAATTGTACGTCTTGGAATAAGTAATTAAAAATATAAATATTTTGGCATATATGGCTTAGCGGTAAAAAAATAAAGATCAGGTGGCTCCGTATTCAAATTACAGTAAGATTAATTATAAAATAATATTATTTCGTTTAATAAGTAGAGATTTTCAGAATGTTTTTTTCTCTTCTGTGACATAAAAAAATAATTTAAAAAAAAACCCGCATTGGACAGTATGCTTAGCTTGTTTTCTTAATTTAAAATCATATGATTATTACTATGTGATTCCAAAATTCTAGGATTGAGAAAATTTCAGAATGTCGGGCGAGGGTTAAAAAAAAGTTCTCAAAATTTTTGGCAATTCCGTAAATTTCTGTGTTTTTGAAATCGACAAAATATTTTTTGAAAATTTCAAAAACGCCGAACAAACATTTTATAATCCCGAAATTATGTTGAATGAAAACTTTTGTCAATCGCGAAATCCCGGGATCACAAAAAGGGTACAGGATCGGATGCCCTAAATGTTACGTCACATAATATTACTATTTAATATGAGTATTTGATGGATTTCAGTATCACACCAATTCGTTTAAACTTATTAGGCTTCCGTATTCTTGACACAAATTTAAGCTCATCATTGTTTTCTATGGCTGATAAATGTTTAAATAAGAAGCGTGAAAAGTATCGACACAATATGATGTAAATGTGTATTTATAAATATTTAGATAATCTGTCGGGTCCATGGCACAGTGGTCAACGTTGTGACTTCCATGCTAGCACGGACAGTATTTTTTCAATCGATTTATGTTCGAAGATGAATTTTTCTCATGTCTGAAAATTCCCTTCCACCCTTAAAATTCTAAAATAACGGGGTGTTTCGAGTGCGATTAGGTTACCACTAGTTTTATTCTAACCCTATCCTGTATATCAGTGCTCCGTAACTTTTTCTCTCCCACGGCACACCAAAATTTTGTCAGCCCACTTTAAATTTGCATATACATATGTATTTATATACATATATGCATACAAATTTATACAAAAATAATATTAGACATCGTTCTCAATCGTGTAATATATATTGCCATCTCAGTACTGCAATTAGGCAACTCTGATTTGATCATTGTTTGGATAAATAATTTTATCTTTTTTTCACTGAATCAATGCACTGCGGCACACTTAGCATCACCACACGGCACACTAGTGTGTCGCGGTTGCGGAGCACTGCTGTAGATCCCTACTCTCTGCAAAAAAGAAAAAAATGTGCAACTAAGTAACACGCAGTTTTCGTAGAAAAATGTTGAGATATCTCCATTAGAAGCCATATTCTCCACATTAGGAGCGGACATTGTACAAAAAAAGCTATACGTGATTAGAAATAATCGAAATATTGAGAGCGATTTATTTAATACCAATGTTTCAAGTATGATAGTATTAAAAAACGCACGATCAGTTAGCAACTCAAATTAAAAGATTCACTTAGTAAAGCGGTTAACCAGATTCATGCGGTTAATTGATAAGAAATAAAAGTAATGCTACTAATGTAAATGTTTTATTATGTAAGCAGACCATTTAGAAATTCGCTGATATTAGTATCAATTATTTATTTAAGCCAGCCAATGCGACTGGTCATATAAACTGAGAAAAAAGTGTTATGTATGAACGAAACAGTCTGAGAAAAAATAAACATCTACTTGTTTGAAAACTATTTCAAAACGGATCGAGGCGACTCTTATGGATTGGATAAAATAAAACGGCTAATGTATATTGACAGGAATCAATAATTTATTGCCGGAGTCTAATAGCCAAAAGTCTTCAAGGTTTTATACTAGTATTCTTACATATTTAAAGCTATTTGAGTGGGAACTAAAAATATTACGAAACTACTTATAAGAGTGTTTCCCAAAATATTTCGTGTGACGGCATATTACATTTAAAATAAAATGACAGTTCACTAAAACATATTAACGTATATTTATAATATAGCTCTAACAACATATCACTTATAATTCACTCGTATTTCACAAGACACATTTTTTATTATTAGATAAACATTGTATTTTTTCATATTTCAGAATTAAATATGTTTTTATTATTTTAAAACCGTTATCACTTTCACTCTGTTTATCTATAAAATTAGCAAAAAAACAGTGCTGTGGAGTAAGTAGTAGTTGGAAAAAACGGAGAAAAATAATTTGAAGATATTGAGAAATTATTAGTATATTTATAATATATATTGGTGAAATCGACTAGATTCTATTCTAGTAACTAGAGTGATCTAATGATATACAGATATGTTAGTTAAACGGAAATATTCGAAAAAATTGTTAAAGTAAAGTTGTTAAAATCTTTTTTTTGCAAAATTTTGTTTGTCATGTGTTTTTTTTTTATTGTGAAGTTGAATACATTACTTTTAATTTTTGTCAAACGGTGGTATGTAAGGTTTTATTTTATCATGAGCGATGTTAAAATTGTATTCTGATAAGCTTAGTTCAAGAAAACTAATACTTACTTTAATATTTATGATTAAGGTAAAGTTTTTTGTATTGTTAGAATTCCATTTGCAATGATTGTTTGGTCGTAAAAAATATTAATAAGAAAATGATCCCTCCTACAGGTTAGATCATGAAATAAAACTATGTAAGGCGCTCCTGATGCTTTCCAGCTGTTGGCTGATGCAAACTTAATTTATTATATACATATTGGATAATGTAATATATATATATGCATGTGAACAAAAAAGATAAATGTTCCAATATTGTAACACCGTGCAAAAACGGGTTAAAATATTTACACTTTTATAATATTATGTTTGCGAAAGCAATACTTGGCCAAGAAACTTAAGTGTAATTTTTTTATTCTTGATTATGTTATTAAAAAGATTATCAGCAAACAGAAACATATTGTACATAAACATTGCAATAAATCCGAATAAATGAAATAAACAAAGGGTTGAGTAAACGTTTTCTATTCTCAAAAAATCTGTGTGGAATACCTACTTCCCAATGGCTTGCGGCACCCCATTTAGGAAGCTCTGTTGTAAAGTTTTGGATACTTATATTTTTTTCTTTTGATAATCTGACTTGTGTTTTTTGTGGCGCTACGTTTTTCAAGATGACGACAGATCTTTTTGCATCATACATTGTGAACATTAAATTATGGATAAACTAAGAGTATTTACCACTTTATCATAAATAAAAACACAACAATAATGTATATTCAACAATTTATTTTCAAGCATTATTAACTCAAATTACCTTGCTGTATGAAAATGTACGAACTGTACTGCAAAATTGTTGATTAAATTGATTTTTAATTTGCAGAATTACAGTTTTAATTTTTTTTTTTGAATTAACTAACCGAATACTGTTTTTTTTCCTTTTTTGTCGTAGTGATTATGCTTCTTCCTTTTAAAAATGAATAATTTAGTTGCACTTGTTAAGTACATGAAACAATACAATAATAGAATTAGAAAATATTACAAATAACTACATATTACGACCGATAAGAACAAATTAATCCTAAATCTACTTAAGCCCTATTATTTTTTCTTAAAATTTGTTATAATTTCGATTAATTATAATGATAGACATAACAAATTTTTTTCTTTTTTTACGTTTGTATAGGTTTTTATGTGATCTTTTTAAAAAGTTCCGAAATCGTAAAACTGCTATTACAATGAACTAAGCTTTGAAAGTAGTGTGTATACATACAATAATGTAAGATGGACACGAATTCACGAATGAAGAGCTTAAAACATCTTTAATGCAAATTAACATTACATACTGTAGCATACATCTTCTTGTTCAACATAAATTATGTTTATAAAAACCACTGCTCAAACATAAAAAAATACTGTACTAGAAGCTTCTCACTAGAGATTCTGTGTCGAGACAACCCGAGAAGTCCGGGAAATATCCAGGGAATCGACCCTTTTTGCTAGTCTCGGTTCCCGGGACATTTAAATAAAACAACCCGATACTAGAGACTTTTTTACAGCAACGTTTCTATAAAATAGATTTTATTCATTCGATACAAATATAGTTTAAACATCTTAAACCATTAATAACCTTTGTATGTTTCGAAAGGCAATAAAAAAATGAGAAAATTTCAAAATCATCGCCAAAAACAAAAAATACGTCATTGAATACGAAATGGTGTCATTGGAAACATCAAACGAATACATATTCATAAAAATAAAAATAATAATTTCGCTCCTCACGAGTATTATCAGTTGATAATGCTCGTGAGGAGCGACACCGGTCCTGATCAAATAAAATTTTAAGTGGAAAAAGTACTAAAAATCTTTTATTATTTTTATTATAATGCCATTCCACCAAGTATTGACAGTGAACACCTTAAAAGTGAATACATATTCGTATTTCGGGATGCGAAAATTTCCCGGAACACACCAATTTTATGTTTCGTGTTCTGGTACATCAAAAAGACGAGACTTCAGAATACCTACTCTCCACGCTTGCTAGTTGTCAACTGATGCAATTTTATTTTATTTTGGATAAAGAGACAAAATTTCACTATGTTAGAACACCAGGCAAAAACAAATTAAAGTTTGTGGTGTATTAATATTGCTTCGAGCTGATAAAGAAGAATATAGCGGTGAACTGAAAGAAACTGCAGTTGATATTAGTTTTTTGGCAATCTGAGAGTTGATTAGTGCATTCGTGTTGTTTATAGATTGGTATAAAAAATCCCTCGTATTTTTGTTAACGCCTCGGTTGCGCCGCGGATAGGGTTGAGTTAAAAATAATTGTTAAAAGTTTTATCGGTGTATTTTTCCGTTTGCTAATCTTGGAAAAGTTGTTGTAACGGATGACCCAGTTGCGAATACTAAACGGATGTTGCATTAAATCGAAAATAATAAATGGTAAACTATTTCTAACAAGGACCTAAAGCCAAAACAGTTATGAACTATTTAAAAATAACCTATAACTTTAAAACATAGCTTGACGCCCTAATTAGAACTATCCTGTCAGAACGTCAAACCTACTTCTGACACGGGTGTAATACCAAAATAGCTATCAACTAAAAATATTTTTTACTTTGTAACAATTGAGTTTTACCAAATAAATACCAATTAATAAAATAATATAACCTATTTTTTATTTTTCTGTGAACATTATTTTTTTTGCAATATGATCTTTGGAAACTAACCCCCGTGTAAAAAGATATTCCGATGTACCTTTAAGAATACAAACGTGTTGACTATATGAAACAAACCAAAGACGCCGTGTAAAAATTGTTAAATTATTTTTAAAAAATTCACATGACCAAATCCGTCAATAATTAACATAAACTCGATAAATTGATGAAGTCTTGCACAGTTTCTTCAGTCTTTGTAGGGTTTCCTACGAGGAAGCCGCAGGAGTAGACCCTCGCTTTTTTGTGTAAGTCATTAAAATAACTATTCACATATTAAAACCATGCGTACCCAAAAAACTAATTTATAAATTCAATCCAGGATAATATTACAAAAAAAGAGTCATAAATTTCGACGAAATTATACATTTCAATTTCATGGAAAATATATAATATTGAGAACACTCGTGTTAACAAAACTGGAAAATATCAGCAATAAATAGTAAAAAAATGATTCCTTAAGTAAAAAGTTTTTAAACAAACTATTAAAAGGAATACGCTGAGAAAAGAAACATTTTAAAATTAATTATTTTTTTAATATTAATTTATAGAAAGAAAAAACAAATATACCGTTACATAAATAAATCAATTCGTTTAAATAGTACTGAAATTAAATTAGTTGAATCATGTTTTCAATGTCGACTTGAATTGATAACAATCTTTGCTGTATCATATATGTAGATGAGAAAAAATGTATTATGAAGGCTTAATCAAGATGCAAGATAAGATCACAGTTGTTGAGGTGTAAAATAATATCATTATCTTATCTGCTGTGGAAATTTAAGCGATTAAACATCGTAACGTAAAATCATGATAATTTCTTAAATAATAAAACAATATAAATCTAATAATATGTATGGGGTTTTTATTTACTTTGCTCCATTTCTTCCGTAGACAAACGGCTATTGTTTGAAAATCTTTCGATCTCAAAAAAAATAAAACACTAAAACTTTAACTAGATTTCACACCAATAGCACAACACGTAGTAATTTTTAAAATATAAAATATTATATTATCACTGCTTAAATTTAAAATACTTATCGATTATTGTCCTCCAATGTATTAAATTTAGCCACAATAAAACACATAAAGGTAAGCGATGAAATAATTATCACTCAATCGTCATTTGTATGAATAACAATTTACTTATTGTAAATAACATTTAAAGTATTTAATTGTTAAATGCTTTCACTGTATCTTGGAAATATATGGCATTGTTAGATTTTGTTCATATTATTATTTTCTTATAGTAGATTACAAAGGAAAATTGCGCAGAGTTTTTTTTAGCTAGTCTTATTCAAAATTTGTTCACTGTTATCAATATCATATTGGAAAATTTAAGCTTGATGTCTTTATTAAATAAGTCTTTTAAAAGTTAACATATAAATCGAACGAATCGGCCAATAAATCTTTCACAGTAAAAACAAATCGAGCACGGGAAAATTTGAACAAGAAGATAAATTTGCTTGTTGTTTTTCTCACTACAAAGGAAAATCCGCACAGTTTCAGGCGACTGACTTTCACTTGTATTATTTTCACATTTTTTTTTTTCAATCAAACTGAGATTTGGAATATAGTATTGAATTACTTAATGTCTGATATCGTCTGTAGAATTACATCGATAAATGGCGGGTAGAACACAGTGTTTTCGCGGGCTTTGAGACTTCGGTATATATATTTTTTCGCGATCTCTGGGAGTTTTAGCTCGGAGGCCGAACTGTAGTAGCAACGTGTTTTCCTCTCGGAGGCTCGTAGCTTACAACCGAACTGGCCCGCGAGTCACGATTGCTAATGCTCGGAGTTACAGGGCTGGCAGAATAAACCAGATATATATTTTTCATATCATTAATAATTAGTTGAAATTATCTCAAACAATATTTATTATTTGAATAATTGTTGAATTCAATGATACATTTTGTAATTAGTGCATAACGTGTTTAATTAAATTATGCTGAAAACTATTCATGTTTGTTTGGCAACAACACAAGCATCAACACTGAGAAAAATAACATACATGTGTTTCAATAAAAAATAATTACACATGTTTCCTTGTCAAATCAGTAACACATTGTTAATTTGAAATCAAAGAATCGGATTTACATTGTACTGAAATGTCAATATATATTTTTAACTTTTGAATATAAACTAAATTTAAGCTGTGATATATAAAACAACAGTAGATCTTTTATTGTTCAAATTCAGTTTTTACTGCTTTTTGTGAGGTTTTCCATTGAAAATATTGAGCTTTTTTTTGAGAATTTTAATCAATGTAATTATTATGGAAGTATTAGTATCTCTAACTCTTTCTTTGATAAACGGTTCGAGCCTCCGTGACATCTATAAAATATCACACTTTTAGGACAACACCGCCACAAACCAAATAATGCTCGTTTTTAACCGTGAATGCCAAATCAAATGCTTGGTCAGTATTAATGATAATGTAAGACTGCCATATCTCTAGCTAGTACTGCTTGTAATTAATACGAACTATAACTGTATTGCAGTCATACATATTTTTAAAAAATCAGGAACTCTACCATAATTAAAATATGTCTGTCACCAGTCAATATTTTATATTGAAGTTTTAAACACAGCCATATTTTAAATAACACATTATAAACTATGTTGGGACAACGTAATAGAGATGGTTGAAAACTCCAAATGTTAACTTACTCAGAACATGACATTTTCTAGGGGTGCGATATATTGATTTTACGATCGAATTACTATTTTATATATTAATTTGTACTGTAAAGATGAAAGAAAGCTATTGGCTGTCAGCTTCAAATAAACTTCAACCATTTTTATAAATGTATGCTTGCCATCTTTAAAAAGAGAGTTTAAGCGATAAACTTATGATAATTTAATGTTTAACATTCTAAATTTATGCTTCGCATTGGCAGCGGTCATGGCTAATCAATCATTACGTAACTATTGTTGAGAAGCTACAAAGATTTTTAGACAAAGCTATACTAGTTATACCACTGACATTTTTTTTTCAAATAACTTTTTTTAACTCACAATTTTTTGTAAGAAGTTAAATACCCTTATGGGTCGGTTAAGCCGTGTATGATTTATGAATGACAATGATTTTAAATAGAGATTTTGTATACTATGCATATATTTTACAAATTTTGTTACCAATTCAATATACATATTATTTGAATCCTTTAAATCAGAATAAAATGTAAACCGTGAAAAAGAAAATCCACAAAAAGGCAAAAAAAAACCGTAATTATTTTGTTGTTAGTTTCCTGTAAAAACATTTTCAACATGGTGGTGAAACAACAATATTTTAATATCAGAGAAATAGAAAATGTTGTTCTACGTCATGATCGTATGCGGCAGTATCCGTGGGCGAAGCTATTTCCAATGCTTGTAATTTGTTGTTTCAAAACTAAGAAGAAGCCCTAAGAGTTTTCAGAAACCCTGAAATAGGGAAACCCCAATCTAGCAACCCTAAACTCAGTTCTCGAAGTCGACACACGAAGCTCGGCAGAGGCAGGACGATGAGTAGGTATATGCTATATGATAATCGGGATATAGTTCATGGCTGAATGGTGGTTGTTTTGAAAAAATCCTGGTTAGGGTTAAATATACCGTTATAAATATAGTTTCATTCATCTCTTCGTATTGGTCAAATTAGTTTTTTCATTTGAAGATTATTTTTAAAAATAAAATTTTAAAACTTTAAAAATAAAAATGATCACATTACATGTATAAAATTCTTATCGATTACGTATTTATATTATGCAGTATCGATGAAAATATTTGTATAATTTATATCTGAGATAATGGTTCCAATATATTTTATTGATTGATAAAAAATCAAAGATTCCATCATTCTGGATAATGATTTTTTTCTCAAAATCAATTGAGCAATTATCACAATCGTTTTAATTTTTGATTTGTGCAAGTAATTTTTGCCTTTTTTCATACTTTAACATATTTTCCAACTTGCTATTAGAGAAATGTTCGAATTTGTAAGTCTCACTGTACCATCTGTCTGCACTGTCTACCAACACTTTCTCACCACCTACATAACAACCTTACACCATACACCAATATTGTCAAACGCCGTGACTTTGTGTGTATAAATGATCCTTTTATACAATATCTGCCATTTGACAGATAAATTTACATCAAGATTGGTTTAATTATTTTTCTGTGCTTTAGGTATAGTACTTCAAATTTTAAAAAGGAAATAAAAAATATACCTGAAACGAGTTTTACAATTAAAGCTATACCCGGATTAAACGCACAACACCATGGCTTTTGATTCTGAATTGACAGGATAAATATTAAAAAAAAAAAAAATTATAGAAAATTTAATAAAAAATTGTGATTTTTTCGGATTCAGGTAATGTTACGATAGATGTGTTCTCACTTTTTTTTATGAACAAATCTTTTTATACCAAGAAGGTTATCTATTGATATTATTATAACAAAAACAACAACAAATAGTTTGTCTTTGTTCTTGCCATAAATCGTTATGTTTTGTATTATTGGTTTTGAGAAAATCTATAGTAATAAAATTACACGTCTGCATGTTTTTTGACAAATTTGTATTGTCAGACGACAGAGCTTGACAATGTAAATCTTTCTTTTATACGAACAAGATATATCTTTTTCGTATAAAAGATTTTTGCAAGAAGTGATTTTGTAATTGACTTTTCGTATTGATTAAATTATTTTTTTTGTATAGCAAAGATTTATCACTTAAAATATTCAAAATAAAATGTGTACTGGACACTTTTTACACTGTCGAAATAGCACGGTGCTTATATCTTGTGCAACACAATCAATTTTTACGCAAAATATTGATTCCAGAAATTGACGCATAAAAAAAATCATGAATAAATCTTGCTTCTATTTAATTTGATAAATTTGTTCCAAAAATCGAAATATCGCGTAAAAAAGTATAATAAAAATATGATTAACTAAAATTTTCTCCTCAAATTCGCGTAAAAAAATCTTTATTTTATTATTAACCATTAATTAATTTAATATATTAAGTTTTATAAAATAAAATGAGAAGCAGATACATACTTATAGATGCACAATTGTATTCACTTTTTAACATAGGAAATTCGCTACTGTTACTATTGGTGGCGAAATATAATCGTTCGCGATTTTTTTAACAGACGTATTGAACATTGATACTGACCCGATTGATGACACACTGTATTTTCTAGATTCTTGATCTGAGTCGATTATTATTATATTAGATTTGTTTTGTTGATCAGATGGTCAATTATTTATCATTAAAAATATTCTCTTATTAGTTTTTGGTTTGATTTTCGTATTTCCCGTGGCTGAAATTATTTGTAAAATTTGAATTCATTAAGAAATTTTCCAAAACTCCTAGTATAAGGATAGTTTGCCAAAAAAAATAATAACATCTGTGTTGACATTTTTAATCTTTTCAGCTTTGATTGTTGGTTCATCTGCCTCCTCTTCACTACTATTACATAATTCATAGAATTTGGTCGAGTAGGATCTCGTCAATATCTTCACGCGTAGTATTTTCGAAGCCATTTCGGAGTTATTGATAGCATTATCTGTAGGGATATTTCACTTTCACTGCATTCTGGCCATACTGATTTCCAACATGCGTTCAAGGTAGATGGCCTTAGATTCCGTAGATTCAGAAATCTGAAAACGCATAATTGATGTAATCCATAATGGAAAAGCTCTTTCAAGCATCACAGCTCGTCGTCTGCTTGGCAAGATAAATCAAGACTCGAGAGCTACGAGTTGTTTGTATGGAGGCCTATTTGAAACTGATTTTTTAAATACGTAAGTGTTAAGCGAAACCTATAGTTGAAATATATTTGAAATTGATAAGTGCTTAAAGCTTTGCAATATACGTGCTATTTAACGAATTCAATAAATGTATTTTAACAAGATTCAGAGCAGAGTCATTATCAAATGCTTTTGCGCAGGGTCATCAATTCTTTAAACTGAGGGTCACCATTTTTTCTATAAAAAAAACCGCGTAGCAATGAGTAAATTGCAAAAAAAGAAACGGTGCCTTCCAAAAAACCGAGTAAAAAATTATAAAGAAATATTACACAGGCTCTGGATATCTCAAGTGATAAAAGCGATTTTGTACCAAATGTGCGTAAATGGTTCGTCTATTTTATGATAGAGATAGTAAAAAATCTTTGTTTCAATTTTTGAAGGCTTTTTTTTTTAAAACAAAATTACGATATAATAAGCAATAATGAATTTAATTTTTTGATATTTGATTTTTGTACAAGAAAATCTATTCAACATTATTTTTTATTTGAATATACTTTTTACACGGTATTGTGTTGAACGTATTTACCGTGTAAAAAGAAAGTCCTGTGTATCATATATATGTATGCTCTGTCTATATGGAGTCCACACTCTTGGCAGTTTGATTTTTTCGATTGCGGAGTGCACAGGGCATTACGGGTTTGATTCTTAGAAGAGACACTATGACATTTATTGATTTTTCAATCGATGTCCGGATTTCTGCTCCAAGAAGTTTACGTCTATGATATTTATATTTTCCCCATCCTTTTTCTATTTATTCAGAAAAGCGAGGCATAAAGAAAGCGATTAAATAGCTTATATTCATTTCCTAAGTTAGGAAATGAAATTAGGAATCCTAACCTTATCCGGAGTCCTCTACAGTCTACACAAAAATAAATTACCACTATAAGCATTTTTGCTTCGCCATAACTGCAGCAGTGGGCTCGGTTAACCTGAGACATATTCGCGGTGTGATATTTCCTTATCACTCTTACAGGTGATTCGCAATAATTATGAAATCAATCGAATGTTACTAAATATGTTTTTATTATGTAAAAATATAATGCTACATAAATTAAAAAACTCATGATATCTTTTGGTATTTTTGAAATACCTCGAAAAATACATTTATTACGGGTCCAGTAATAAACGTATTTTACGAAGTAATTCCAAATGTAACTAAGCCTTTTGTTTCATATTACATATAAACCATCGACAGCAATTTGGTCTGAGAACATTTTTTTACTTTAAAAAGGGGCTCGCCGGCCTTATTCAAACTTAACAAGGAGCTGGAAATTGTATAAAAAAATAATAGATAATTTTTACATCCCAGGGATGGTCACACTTTATTTGATAGGAGTGACTTGTTGGTGAAATTGATGATGGCGATTGACTGATATCGCTTGTCATAAGTGAATAATAAACACCCATTTTGTATAATTCAAATATGTATATGTATTTAAAAAAAAAAGATATTTTATACGTACATAATTAACGATGTAGGAATCGTTGAAAGTTTTAGCATGTGTTTCGTTTAATTAATTCGTTCTGTAAGAGAAGTTATAATATCTAATGGATTTAAAGAGATAGTAGTTTTGATTTGTTTGAATAAGACATAGTAACAACATAGGTGTGAGATCGACCAAAAATACATTTGCGATCGACGCACTAGCCATTCCTGTTATATATCATTTATCATTATTTTATATACAAATAACAAAATTTATATCAACTAAAAAAACGTAAATATACCGCCACTTTCACGTCTACATAATGCAAATACGAGTATTGTATTATTTCTACGTTGACAATTAGTTTACCTTTAGGGGAATTCTTAACATAACATGTCTCTCACACTGTTTGCAAATTTATGGTATTGAAATATTTCAAACTATCTACAAAGGAATGTGGGCTAAATACTGGCCCCGCTGGAAACTAACCAGTTCGTGTTCCCTAACCAAAATTTGAACGTCGCAAACGATTTAGTCAAAAGGAAAATCACAAAAAACAGTGGCAAATATGTTAAATGTTATATTAAAAAAACATTCGAAATTTGATTCTTACCAAGATTTGAGCCTAAGCCCTAGACCCATCTGATGGCTAAGTTAAAGCTCTCACCTTTAGACTACAAAACCCGTCTAAATATAA
This sequence comes from Himalopsyche anomala, assembly GCA_031772345.1. Taxonomy (NCBI): domain Eukaryota; kingdom Metazoa; phylum Arthropoda; class Insecta; order Trichoptera; family Rhyacophilidae; genus Himalopsyche; species Himalopsyche anomala. The sequence continues at coordinate 14,393,339 of CM062823.1, forward strand.
TATACAATAGGCTGGTTGATGTTTGTGGTGTTGTGTATTTACAAATATTTCTAACGAGGATCAAATGAACCTTATCCTTGGTTGGTTATAAGCTATAAATACGTCACTGTATACTAAAATTGATTTAACAACATACGGACGATCTATGTACATAAAACCAAACTAGAATTCTGCAAAATAGTAATTACGGCCTACACAGTAACGAGTTCTCTTTATTCATTTGTCTAGCTAAACTTTGTAAGGTGGGTGAGCCATAAGTTAGAATAGGTTCGAACTATAATAGTTTACTAGCCTCATAGTTGAAAGTTTTCTATCGAAAAACCGCATCTCCATTCGGTGTGCGGATTGCGGTTTCAAGTTGGCTGATAGCAAATATTTGCTCGCTCGATAATATATTTACTTTATTTAGACGGACCTAATATTAATCTATAATAGAAAATGATCTATAATATGAAAAAAATATTCTATAGTAGAGATTTAACGCCGGTGAAAAGTGATGTGTTTGTTGTCGTGAATCTTTACATTTGACCCTGTTAAAGGCTGCAGTGATGTATGTCACATTTTTTTTTAAATGATGACTTAATCCCCTAATTCATATTTACACGTTTCAAACCGCGCAAAGCAAATTTGAAGTGAGTCATAATATCAAATTACTATCAATAGTCGAATCGTTAAACGGTATGGTTAAGGCTTCCAACCCGGGAACTTAAAACCTGGTAATTTATAACAAGAACTTGATAATTTTACTTTCAATATAATATTTTATTTCTGCATTTTAAATGTTTATCTGTTTGTGATTCTAAATCTTCCCAAATTTACTTATGTATTCAGAAATTAAGTAAATCTGGAAGTTCTATCAAATATGAAACACTGAATGCATTAATATTTTTAATTATTACTTTTTAGAAAAAATATTACCTTTTAGATAAACAATTTTAGCTCTTTTAGTCGTATGTATGTATCAATTTATGTAGTAAAATATTATATATTTTTTTTATTTTTTAAAGTATCGGTATTCTTTATTTCTTTGAAAGATATGTATTTATATGAATATTTCGATTAAATCAAATATGCATTCAATTTTTTTTTAAATATTTTTGAATCAGTAATTAAATTACTATTGTAATTAGAAAATATTGAGTCAAAATTCTGTAATAATGTATGTTTGTATATATTATGTATATTCTCAGTAAATTATAAATTTTAACTATAGGTCAGTATATGATAGTTAACAAAAAATTACCCGGAACCCAACTGGGTACCCGGGTATTTATATGCCCTAAATATGACGGATTTGCCGACAGTACGTACAGTGATTTCAACAGATTATAAATAGTAGATAGACAAATACATTAGTTAAAATTCTAGCCCATTACACACTCATTCTTTCTTTTATTTCAAAAACACCCATAGATTTTAATTAAAATCTTAATATAGCGAATTTAATGATCTGTAATTTATTTCAGTGTTTCTGATAAAACTTTTTGTTTTTAAAAAATAGTGAAATGTGACTTACATCTCTGTAACTTTAAATGTATCATATATTTTAAATTCATATCATATTTAAGATTAAATTTGTATACAAATGCATGGCGCGTTCGTAAAAATGTTTAATATTTTTTAAACACATTTCTACAATAACCAGTCATCTCAGTCTTGTATTATTTTCATTCTACCCCGAAGCTATTTTTTCATGTATATTTTCAGGTTGAATAATTATGAACAATGAAAATACAGCTTAATTTATGTTCACATGTGTGTGTGTGAGATATACTGGTAAATTTACGAATAGACTGGTAATAACCAGCAAATCGGAAAATTTACCGGTAATAACCGAAAATTATTTTATAGTGAATTAAGGACAGATGAAGGTATATTTTAGCGAAAGATTATTGCGGAACTATTATCTACAGGGGTATGTTAAGTTGCTATTATAGACAAAGAATATCATTCGATTGAGCTGTTCTGTTAATTCCATATAATATAGATCAGTTTTCGCCAGACGGTAGCTCGCGTCGGATATTTAATCATATTTTTTAATTTGACTATAACATTTTATTATTGAACTCCAAAAAAAAAACAATGAAGGCATTGTTTTGTTCTACCTACTTATTTACTATGAAGGTGGTTAAGAGTAAATATAGAAACAGACACACAGATGTACATCTTGATAATTGAATTCGGATGGAAGTGACGAGGTACTCACCGAGAATTGAAAAAATTGTGGAGGAAAGTGAATGCCATTCTTTTCACTAATTATTTTTACTCACAATTATTTTTCACTATTATTTTGTTTACAAATAAATAATTGATGTTTTATTAGAAAATCTGATGTTGTAATTTATTTTAAGTAATATAATAATATTATGTATGGTACGATAAGGACCGATGATAAAAAAAACTATAAAGAAAGAATATGTATAGGTAGCTCACCTGAAAATTTCAATTTCTGAAAGTACCTCGCATCTTTATTGAGTTTGGAGACCACTGATATAGATCATTGGAACATGACTTAGAAATTTTTCAATTATTATTTGACATTGTTTTATGGAATATGAAATTACCATAGATGTGTCTATCCACTGCCTTCACAAGGAGCTCCGACGTGGCAGTGCACGATGTTTGAAATTTATTCAAACCGTGCTCTGAACTGTATGAAGGAAATCGCATTTCTGTCACAACGATTCCTCTTAGTGCAAGGTTCAACAGTGTGCGGAAAATATTAAATTATAATTTTTATATTAAGTATTCCGCGAGAGAATCAAACAATCCTATTACTTACTTACTAATAGCCCATTTTACGACGTCGATCGTTACGCAAACAATACCGGTAATGAATATCAATTGGTGTCAATTTAATGTCTTAATTTAAAACAGTAAATTCGCGCGAATTTTATTTGAAAATAATATGCCGATTTTATAAAGGTATAAAATATATGATTCGCTAAGTAATGAACACACAACCTACGTACAACTAAATTTAATTTGGATATTAAGACTTACTTTAAGTTGTAGTAATTATAATATATTATATGTACACTCAACTTCTTTTACACGTCTTTTTTTAAACACGGTCTATTAAACAGAACGAATACTTTATTTGTAATATCACGATTCCCAGAAACAACACAGAAGCGGGTAAAGGATTTCTTAATAACAAAAAATCAACAACAAAGGCAGTAATTAATAACAAACAAAAGGTTAAATTAGATCGTGGCACGTTAGACGTGTCAAAACATTTCTAGCGATGAAAGCTATTTACATCCAGTACCTCATAAATACCGCTATAAATAATCAAGTATTTTTGTATCATTTTTTCTTTATTAAAATACATAATATAAATAGTATTTTGTGTTGTTTACTTATTGTGCCTTCATTATTACATTTTTTATAACACGATGTTGTTCTTAGTTCAAATAATAAGGTTTTTTAAATTTATGGAACCTATCTTCAATTTTTGTATGAATTCTATTACTTTTTTACCCATCTTGTAGAACGTTATATATACATACGTCATGAGATAAATTTATCACTTTCAAAGAGCAACAAGATATTAGTACTGCATCAGAATATAGTGTATTTATTTATTTAATTAACATTGCAAAAGGTTGACAAATTATAAATTTAAAACTTTTACAACGAAGAAAAATAAATAGTAAAATTTAATATTAAAATCAGTAGAAAAAAAATAGCAAGAAAGACAACTGAGTAAGCTCCGACGAACTCTACTCTAATACATAAAAAATAGTATTCGTCGGAACTCACCCACGTCTACGTGGAATATGTCGACATCCGAAGCAATATTGTTGAACACCGTTAAAGCTATCCCCAGTGGCATCCCCACTGGTAGGTTGGTTCTACACCTCAGTCAGAGGTAGGCTGTAGAGGGCTCGCAGGGGCTCGCGCGATACCCTTGTTAAATTTGACGGAAGCCGGCGAGCTCCTTGTTAAATGAAGAAAAACAATATTCTCAGATATATGCGTAATATCATGTGTTAATATGCATTATAATTGTATTAAAAAACGCAGTACATATATATTAATTTACAAAGGTTCGAGTATAACGCTCGGAATTTTTTATTTTATTTTATTTAAGTGGTATAAATTATTGCCTTACGGTACATTGCGTATTGTTATTCGATACAACTGTTTAGGTAACATTACCATGTAGAACTGTATAAAAGTAATAAAAAAAATCACCCCTTTCCCAGATCACAGAAAATATATTTGAGATTAAGCGAGCCCCTTGTTAATATTTCGGCAGCCCAGCGCGGTGTAGTATAAAAAAGTATTGGTTACTCTTTGAAATCAATAGATGTATTTATTCTGGAAACTTTTCATACATAACTTGATACTGCCAGATTATGACACAGTGCAATCTGGAACTAGGGTAGTTCCCTTATTCCCTTATCGTTACCTCTCTACGCCCCTGTCCGATCCTGAAACGGGGTATATAATTACCTGCCTTAAATTAGCCTTAGCCTTGAGACTAAATCTGTTGATGCTTAATAATAAATCTATGTTACATATATGTCCCAAGAAGCTTAAGGACATTTAAAAATGTGTATTCTCGCATTTGTCTTATAGTGATTAAGCTTTAAATTTTCCGATATTTCAAACCATACCGACTGTGGAAAGGAAAATGGACGTAACCCACTGTTTTTTCAAAACAGTTTTTTTTCGATAATCACAGTTTATAAAATTGATACACGTTCTATCAAAAGGGTGTAAGCTGCAAATGCCAAATTAGTATCTAAATTTAGCTTTAAAGTTTGAAAAAGATGACCTTGTTAAAAATTGAAACCGAGAAAAAATACTGAAAAAAAGTTTTCCCTAGACAATTTATTTAATTAGTATTAGATTCTGTCAATCAAACACCAGTTTAGAAGTTAGTCAAGGTTGTGTATATTTCATAATTTGCATGTGGCCCAAAATCATCAAAACACGTTACTGCTGTAAAATTTGATATGTGTGGGCTACGTCCTTTTTCCTTTCCACAGTCGATATATAATAGGTGTGTATATTTACGTAGGTACCAGTGCCGGTTCCGCAAAATAAACGATCATTTTAAGTGCGGAAATAAAATGTACACGCTTGAAAATCGAAAACAAACCACCGCACGCGGTTCAAGTACCATGCTGCCCGCTTATTTCGAAATGGTCGTAAACAGTCGTTATCCGTTACTTCTACTGTTATTTACGGCGAGCTGAGGCTTACCGGACAACGGCGGGAGGTTTCGGCTGGCGAAAGCTCGCGTCAGAAAAGGCGTCCGCGTATTATTAACGCTTTAAGAACGGATAAGCTTTGCGCAGTGTAGCTTCACTTTATGAACTAAACTAATTATATTTATGTATAAACATTATACAAATAATGAACGTATTTCATCGTTTGGATTGCGTTAGATTATTATTAATTTAAATAATATCATATTCTTGCAAACATTTGGCAATTATTATATTTATTCGATTACTACATAAGTCGAATAAAATACATAAATGGTTTAATAATTTTACGTTCACGAAATGATCAAGATTTTAATATTATTTCACAAAACTTCTTTTAATGGCAACAAGACAGGTTCAATTATAAATTATAACGTACTAGTGCAGTGGTCAGTAAACTGCGGCTCTTTGGCCTCTTGAGTGTGGCTCTTTCAAGAAATAAAATAAAAGTTCGATTTAAACTTCGTGTCCCGGGCGCAGAAATCGGTTTTCGGTCTTAAAACTTAGAGTTCGAAAGGGAAATCAATTTCAGCAAACGTACCTCAATCAGATTGAGGACCTTTCAAGCAAAAGCCAGATTAATATTACGCTAATCAGGTTAATAATAATGTTCTTACCTATATAGTAAAAGTTTAAAAAAATGCTTGTTATATCCCAGACAAAGAAATCGTCAAGTTATGCTTCGGGACTTGTTTTTAATTGTTCACAGACATATGCCTGGAGGAAGCCAGTGCCAATTATAATGTATGAGATAAACTTGCTGCCATATTATACGGAAAACAAATGAATTTTTCCCCTCTGTTTGGAAACTTTCCCATTATTAACTGTCATACTTTTTACCGAAACTTGCTGCAAGACAACGAAGTTTCTTTATTTCGTGACTTATTTAAAAAAAATCTTTTTAAATTACCTACATATAATCTCTTTAAAAATCCATAGTTTTAGGTTCATGCAAAAATCTAACGACAAAACAATCATTGTGTCTATTTTATACAACACTAGTTGAGAGGTCATGTACTGCCCTTCATTAAAATAAACTTAAAAAACCAGGCTAGCTATTTTAAGACTCATATACCTAATTTCAGGTATATAGAGGTACAAAGTTAAATAACAAATGACAAATTCAAAGTAATTAATTAAACTTATGAAAACTATCGTAAATCACATAATATAGGACGGCAAACATAAAAAAATATACATTATCTTAAGAGTTAAATATAACTGCACTTTTGGATTGGATAGTATTCAATTGGTACAAGTGAACTTGATTTTAGATATTTCGCACTTTGGTATAAGCAAACTTTATTTTAAATAGGCGCACATAGAATTTGGTAGTCTTAACTTTAGTTTTGATAGTATGCACTTGTAAAGAGTTACTTTAAATAAAATACCAGAAATATGAGTTTATGGTATGACTATTGAAATTAATTAATTTAATTTATTAGGTCCGTGTACAATATTTGATTTTAATAGTCTGATGACGAATTGTATATTATATTACTTAAAGTTTAAAGCAATCAAGCAAATAGGCGAGAGAAAATTTTTTGGTCGATAATTTACTTTAATCATTTGGACAATGTCTACAACTTTGGCTCGTTAATGAAAATTTTGTTTTATTTAAAGTATTTTTACGCCGTATAAGGCAGAGTAAATTAAGTAAAAAGTTTTTCAATACTCCTTCGCTATGCCCACAATTCAATTATTAACGGCCTGCTTTGATTAACAAAGAAGCATTGTAAATGATAATTACTGTAAAATCTTATTTTATAAAAACAAAAGGGATAAAATTGCTCATTTAATCTCAAATATTTTTATACACAGCTACGTAGTTTTATGTCTTAACTAAAAAATCAAGTGATTTAATTTGTACCATTTAAATTTTAGTGTGTTTAAATGTAATCATCAGAAAAAAAGTAATGTGTTAATGAATACTTTGTTTACCGTTTACATTTGTCAACCGCCATAAAATGTCCATCGTGTAGTCTGTTTTACGGTCAAAGCAATTAATCATTGTATGGGGAAATCATACATCTACTTATAATTATTAGAATATTCAACCCTTACACACTATTCTAAACACGAGGCCGGAATAAATCGACTAGCTACCTTATAGCCCTCCTATTTTTACCCTCCTTCACTTACTATCTTTGAAAAGAATGGGTGAATAGCTGAATTCTCATTAAACACATTCTGCTGAAATGTTCCATTATGAGTCCTTGTTTTCCACTTAGAAATGGTAATCATGGGTGATAAAATAGTACTGTTTTCAAGCTAAGCAACAAACTGCTTACGATGACTTTTCGGTAATTGATAAATGATTTAGATAAGTATAGCAAATAAAAATATAGATTAGAAATATGTTTTTCATAATGTACGTTTTCATTATAACTGAGTCAGTTCGAGTGCATTCGCGCACTGAATAGCACCGGAAGATGCCGTGACGCGAAACCCGGGTCGTGTTCGGCCAAAATTATAATGGAAACGTACATTATGAAAAAAAATACTAATCTAAAGTTAAATTTACATCAAGCACCTTCAGTCAAAATTCTAAATTATTAAATAAAAATATGTTTTCGTATGGTAAGAAAAAAATGCATTCAATAAAAACAATATCTCAATAGAGTATTATAATTACTGTGCTTATTTCATCGTAGTAAATCTACTGACAATAAACGATTAATGCATGAATGAAGTTAAGATCACATCACCAAGAACACTCAAAATTTCAATGTTCGATTTGAGAAAATCTATATATAAAATACTTCTAGCAGATAATTCGTGAACTGTATTTATTTTTTCACTTTGTACAAAATAGCTATCTCATTTCATCAATTATCCGAAATATTGATTTAGGTCCTTTTTATATGCCATGGCTACTTTTTTCTTACATGTTGATATGTTTGACTTTTGAGGATTGCCGCTTAATAATGATAATTACTAATAAATATGAAAGTAATTAATTACCTCAATGCATACCATAAAAAATATAAAAAATACACACAATGAAATATTCAATTATTATATCGTTTCATATAATCTAAGCCAGTGGTCTCCAAACTCAATAAAGATGTGAGCTACTTTCGGAAATTGAAATTGTCTGGTGAGCTACCTATACATATTCCTTCTTTATAGTTTTTTTTATCATCGGCCTTTATCGTAATATACATAATATTATTGTATTACTGAAATTAATTAGAAAATCAAATTATTTATTTAAAAACAAAATAATAATTGAAAAATAAGTGTGAGTAAAAATAAATATAAAAATGAAAGAAAAAATTAGGAGTAAAAATAATTAGTGAAAAGAAAGGCATTCACATTCAATTTTTTAAATTCTCAATGAGTACCTTGTCACTTCCATACGAATGCAATTATCAAGATGTACATCTGTGAGTCTGTTTTTATATTTACTCTTAATCACCAGTCCTCATAGTAAAAAAACGTTGATTCACGTAAGTAGGTAGAACAAAACAATGCATTCATTAGATTTATTTTTTTAATTTCAGAGTTCAATAATAAAATGTTATAGGCAAATTTATAAATATGATAAAATATCCTACGCGAGCGACCGTTTGGCGATCACTGATCTAAGCCAATAAGAGATTTAACGATACAAGACAAAAACTATATTTAAATTTAGTATAGTAGCTATACCTACTAATATACTAACAGTACGTCTACCATCAAAGACGTATCTTATTAAAATAATTAAAAAATGTTTGTATTGAAATATAACAGTGAACATTAATTTTATTTATAAAAATTGTGTTTTAATAGTTTCACTTTTTAACAACTTCTATGTAATATTTGAAATAATTATTAAAATAATCAATGTACAAAAAAAAAATCTAGTGTAAACTTCTTTGTCCCATTTTGTCTGCATATGCAAAAAAAAATGATTATTTAAATCATCATTTCAAATATAACATCGAATTTCTTAAAGAAGGGAAAACGTTAATAAATTATATCTCATGGACAAAAATAGTTTGTAATGAAAAAAAATATATTACATTTTAAATAACTTTGTTTTTATCAAAGAAAAATATTCTTCTTTGTGTGTATACTTAAAGCGTATTTTTCCAAGGAAGAGATTCATCTTAAGTAAAACCAAAACGTTTCACTTTACTTAAAACTCATACAGAATTAAATGCTTTCGTGTGAAGGTTTTAAGGGTTTCTTTCCTCTGATGGTAGCGAGTAGTATCTATGAAAATACGTGAATTTGGGACTTGATGACAATTTTTCATACGTGAGCTATGGTCAATTTTCCTATTATAGTATACGTATAAATATGTTGATAGCAAAAAAATATACTTCAGTATAATTATAAATAAGGTAATTTCTACATCAATAAATTTCAATGTTTAAAGGTGTAGAAAATATAAATTTATTTTTTAAGTGTTTTCCAAGAATTTTCGATAATTTTACTGTAAGCATGAGTGCAATAAATATTTTATTATATTATTTCTGGTTAAAATATCATTTCGAAAACTGTTATTTTAACTAATATGTTATACAGTCTTATTCTAGCTATATTAATGGTGACTACAGATTTTAAAAAATACAAGTTTATCCGTTGAAATATTGGTTTTCAAACAACGGTAATTGTTCAACGCTCGACTTTTGTTACTTTTTTCGTAGTTTAGTTTTGGCACGACGGTTTTCCACGAGAGAGACAAAATTTGCTCTGGTCCACTGCCAGAGAGGGATGCAGCTATATCGTTTTACATACAAATGAAAGAGGTGGAGATACTTAACCGGGACGCTGGCAATATTGATCCAGATTTGGCAATGTATCTGTGAGTGTACGTATTTCGTACATGACGCCAAACATTTATGTGTACCTCCAATACCACAAATCCAAATAGGTTTAAATTAATATTTGAACAAACATTAAATGCCAATAAATGTATGAGAGAAAAGCTGTCTATTCGAGCTGATCCTCTTCAGCCAAAACCAAATTGTTATCAACGCAACGATACAATGTATATATTAATTGTTGAGATAAATACTTACAACCACTGACTGACTTATAAGAACATTAAAATCATTGAAAAAATATTCAATACTTTGAGATATTACCAGACGACTTAATTGCTTGAATACAATAAAATTTGTCAAAAGAAATATTTCATCGCATAAAGGGAAAAATGAAAATCAATTTGTGTCTTAACATAAGTCTATTGTTAGCAGTGATTTTTCTTTATCAGATTTGGTCCACCTCTGAATCGAATTTAATTCAAATGTAACTTTGTTCGTTGAAAAAAAGTAAAAGATGATTATATTTCGTGTAGTTTCAATATATAGTATTTAATATACCAACGTAATATCGATAAAATCGCCGATGTTTCAGGGTAACAAACTGCACTGAACGAAGTATTATAAGCAGTGGCGGTTCGTGACCTAAAATGTTGGGTGTGCTTAAGAACTTCATTGTATACTATCTACGAAATTGTGCATGTTTCCACTTCACCTTATACATACATTAATCTACAAGTAAATTAACAAATACGACCACACTACTGCAAAGCATAAATTATTATATAATAAAATCAAAGCTAATGTATAATAAGTATGAAATAATAGAACACAATCGAGAGTTTTATTGTAGGTAGACATAGCATTGCCTTATATTGTCAGAGGAAAATCAAAACAAAAATATAGCATAAATTTGCGAAAGGTTGGTTACATTTAGAAATGTATTTATTTTGTTCAGCGGCCGAATTGCTGTTCATTTTTATTCGGCCATATTAAGTTTTTTTTACACATTTTGGGTGAAAAATGCAGGTCGGGCTAAGCCCACCTAGCCCAGTACGTAGAACCGCCACTGATTATAAATCATCATTTCGTCAAAAATTGTAAGTAATGACTGCCATATATAATATGTATGATATGATCGGTTAATGAACGATCGTGAAAGACTTCTATCAGTTTTCTTTTTGTAAAAATTAAACAGAATTTTTATTCAATGATTAAAAACAGTTTCAATCGTCATTAATTAAAAATAAACCAGATTTTAAAAAATACACAAATAAAATTGTATTAAATGCTTTAGGCTGCATTTTTTCAATTGAAATTAAAATATTGAAGTCATCCAAGGGCTACCTGGGTGGATTGAAGAAACATATAAATTATAAAAAATAAATAATGTAATACAAACGACAATCCTTTGCCTTTCTCTAAAAAAAGCTGAATTGATGTCACCGATTAAAAATTTATTGCTGGCATTACAATTCATTGGTATAGTATCAATAAAGCACGTGAAATTTATTGAGTGATATTGTCCTACATGTTATCAATTCGCAGTTTCATGATTTTTACACTTCAGCCCTTTTTTAAATAAGACACACAGAATGCGACGCGGAGCGGTAAAATCTCACTTAGCAACTTTTGGTTTTGCAAAGTTACACATTTTGTGCGACGATGTGTTTGTGTCATTTTGCTATTCCGTGAGAATCAAAATAAAGAGCGCGCTCATTAGGCATTCTTAAAAATTAAGGTTTCGACGATTAGTTGATATTCACTGGGCCGCGCCCTCTCTAACCCTCAGCTCGACAATCAACAATAATACTAGTAAACGGTCATGTCTAAAAAACGATTCAATTTTAGTTGAAGATAACATTAAAACTTCATTCTTAAATCTCTTAATGTATAAGTCTCTCAGGAATACTGTTATATTAACACTGGACAATTAGTAAGGAGTCAGCAGACGCTGGTGGTATGTATGTACTCTGCTGTAGGTAGTAAATGGTATTGGATGTATTTTCCAAAGATACAAATTTCTTCTGGATCCAATGATATCTGTTTTCAGCAAATTTCTTTTATATTTACCACTAGATCAAATGATTCGAAACCAGTTATCTTAAATGAAGCGATTGATAAAACAATGTCTTGTGATTGATACACTCAACAATATGGTCGTTACAAAAGCGGTTACAAATTATTAGGAGCTTTTGCAATATATTATAATAATTTATTTATTAAAAGCATTAAGATGTTCCCAAAAAATAAGTTTTATCTAAAGATATTGAACTCTGTTGAACAGTGAAAAACAATCGTTTTTAAAAATAATATAGGGAACCTAGTCCAAATGAAAACGTGATAATATGATATTTGATTGAATGTATTTTATTTACGAAATCTCCTTCATTATAGTGTAGGCTTCATTGATTTCAAAAAAAAAATATTCAATCAACCACAATAGAACCTCGATATAACGGAATATTGCTGATGAATTTTTGTAAATAATTCCTGAGATTTTAGATTTGAAAATTCTGAAAAAAAGACCTAAAAAAAGGTACCACGCTGCTGATTTTCATTATTTTTTTTCCGGCCAAAGATTCCCTAGTCAATGTTTACTGCGGCCTTATGTTAAATTATAAATATGAATGTGGTCTTTAAAGAAGAAAAGGTTCCTCACCCCTGACCTAGGACATTGTTTACAAGCGGTGACACTTGGTTTTGAATATGTACAACATTAACGAGAAGTCTTTTACGGTTTAAACTAGCTATTTTGTCCGTTATATCCAAAGGAAGATAAACAAAAATGTTTTTTTTTAATGTATGAATAAAAAAATCATGGACCTAAAAACTCTGCAGCTTGTGAGCTAACGTTTCATAAGCAAATTTCTTTTTTATTCCATAGAAATTCGTCGTTTGAAGTTCCCTCCAGAAGCAAACCTATCATTTTTTCACTTTAAATGTTTTCACCGACACAAAAAGTCACCTGACAAAACTGCTCAGTGAATTTTGCTTTTTCTGTTTTAATCACAACATTCTTCTAATAAATGAAATGAATTTTTTTATGCTTTTTATAAGTTTTTTACGCTTTTCTCAACACTTGCGTGGCAAAAAGCTGATTTTGCTTTTATACCCCACAAATAATAATAATTGGTGTTTTTTTTTATCGTAGTACTAATTCTAAGATTTTTTATTTCAATTTACTGTACAGTTAAATACATATTATTTAATTACCAATTATTATATTTATAATTTATATATGTAGTATTGATTTTTTAAAATTTCGAATATGCACTAAATATCATTTAAGGAACATCAGCACAATGTCCATTAAGTCTTCATTTTGCTTGTAAAAAAACGTTTCAATCAAACAGTATAAAATTAAAAATAATATAAAGACTTGCTCTTCTGTCGCCTGGAATAATCGTCCGACATAGTGGCAATAATTAGTTTCACACTTATTAATCACCGTTAACGCTATAAAACTAAATAAAGGTGAGATTATTTGTGTAAATAATTCCCCCTTACACCCCACTTCTTTGGTATCTCATTTTCTATACACATTTAACTGACTCGGGTATATGAAAAAAAATGATTGTACAGTATTAATCGTGAATTAAAAATAAAATTACAAAATGTCAAGCTTTTAAAATATAATCTATACGAAACTTCATGCATGATTTAATGTAAATCAGATTAAAACTAGAGTTTGCGTGCAGTAAAGAACAAGCTTTTAGTGCAAATTGTTTTTTTTTTGTACTAACCTACTGTGGACTGAATTAAAATATTTTATTCAACTTTTTCTTACTTAATACATGACGAATATTTTTTGCAATTGAAATTTAAAAAAACTGATAATTGAGTTGTCTTCATATAACTTATTTCAATAACAATATTTGATAGATGACTATTAAAGATATAACTAAGATTCACAAACCTATCAAATATACGTAATTGGGGCTCAATGGGTTACCCAAGAGCAAGAACGCACCCATTATCTGAATCTAGGTCTGTCTGGTATTTTCAATCTTGCATATTTTCGCGTGTTAAAAGCTTAAAATTTCAATTGCTTATTGTGATGTACTATATATACACCATTCGTTTTATTTTCAAAGTAGATTGGTACCTTAAGAATTCTTTTAATTCTTACACGTGTAAATCAAGACATTGTATGCAAAAATGGAGACCTATTCCAAAAAACATAATTTCATGAATAAGTATAAAAAATATTATTTAAAATGCAATGCAGTCAGTGGCGGCCGGTCAATGTGGCATTGGATCAATGCACCTCTTGTATATGCAGGGGCGGTTATATTTCATTCAAACATAAAATTTAAACCATTCACACATTTTAAATTCGTCATGTTTTAATTGTCTAAAAAATAAAATGTTCTTAAATGTTTATTATAGACAATAAATAAATGAAGAATTTAAAATTAGTGAATGGTCTTAATGTTATGTTTGAATATTATTTCATGAAATATAACCGCCCCTGCATATACAAGGGGTGCATTCATCCAATGCCACATTGACTAGCCGCCACTTAATGCAGTATCTTATATATTCCGTCCGTTGCAAAAAAAAATCATGTCATAAATTTGACACAGTTTTTTGTGAATGAAAATGTAAATACTTTCAGTTTACTGCATCGTTTTCTTTCTGAGGTGAGATGAAGATAAAATCAGAATCTGAATTTTGGGCGGTGGAGTAATTTTAAGAACAGCTGATTTTCCATAGTTAGGTATACAAAATGACAAAGAGATTTTAATTAATAGCCATATTTTCATCATACGATTACAAAGAAACATTCTTTTTAATTGATTGAAAATCTTCACTATTTTTTAATCGTATAAAATATGTGGTTGTGTCCGTGGCGCAGCGATTAACGTCGTTGGCTTCCATGACCGATCTCACGGGTTCGAGTCCCAGTACGAACAGCATTTTTCCAATCGTTTTCTAAATGAACGTGTTTAAGATGTCTTAAAATTTAATACCGACCTTCTCATACTAAAATAGCAATTAGTGAAGTATTAGTCCTGTCCTACCATTACCCATTTTCCCTAGTCTCTTTGAAAATAAGAGGCTGAGCCACTGAGTAACACAGTTCTCGCAGAAAAAAGATCTGTTGAGATACATCCAGTGGCGGATTAAGCACATGGGAGGCCCCAGGTGTAATAAAATTTGTAGCCCCTGTTTTTCGGATAACATAAAAACGTCAGAAAATTCAATGAAAAATCACTTTTAAGGTGTATGGAAGCGGGAAAAAACACTAAATCATCATTAAGTTATTCATTTTAGTAATGTAGAGTTTCATTTTGTTTAAAAATTTCCCAAATTTTCATTGTGTTTATAATTGACATCATTTGCCACTTATATTTATTGATGATTTTTTAATTGTATGTTATAGGTGTTAAGCATTTTAATTTTGTGTAATTATAATGTAATTTGTAAATCCTTTTAATTGTTAGTAATTGCTTACACCTTTTTATTTCAATTTAACTTGTATAAATAGCAGTTTAATTTATTTTCCTTATCAGTTGGTAATGCTCGTGAGGAGCGAAACCGGTCCTGATCAAATAAATTTTAAGTGGAAATGTACTAAAAATCTTTTATTATTATTTTTATCAATGAAAAATATTAAAAACCTAAACAAAAAGTGTATGGGTTATTTAATATAAGCCATTTTTGAGACCGCTAAGATTCAAAGACCACAAGCGCGCACCTCGTCCGCTTATGGGTAATCCGCCACTGGATATCTATATTGGGAGGCCATATGCTTCACATTAAGATCAATCATTTGTAAAACGAGAGATATGTAAATGATTTGCATCATAGGTCGAATAAAACAGCTTAAATGAATATGATTTTAGCTATTAATTTATTTTTCTACGGTCTTACAGTCTTACAATCATAAACAGTAGCAAATGTTTCTGTGTACAGGAGCTGACAAACGGCAGCGTTGTTTTCGAACGTCATCTCTGGAACTTTCATCTCGGGATTGATGGCAACCTTCATTGTGTACTGCCCAGGGCTTAGTTCTGATATATCCACCCACTGACAGTCCACGCTGAATTTATACACATCGGAGCAGTTTACTGATACTCCTGAAAAAAACAAAACTTACAATTTACGGGAGCTTAGAATCACTGAGGCCCAGGGATGGGCTGGAGGGGGCTCGCGCGGGCCCCTTAATTTTAGCGCGGCCGGCGAGCCCCTTGTTTAGATAAGAAAATCATTCGTCTTATATCAAATCATCACATAACTGCAATTTCTGTAGATGGATAATTTTGAAAATGTCGTTTCATTTTTTCATTCAGCGTTGTGGGCGTCCGTGAGTCCCAGTGCGAAAAAACATTTTTTCGATCGATTTATCTATTTTCTGTTAGAAGGAATGGGTATTTTTGATGTCTTAAGATTGACTCCCACTCATCCGATTCTTCAATTCAACTGGGAGCTACTATTAGTTAATCACTAGTCCTGTCTTATGCTTATCATTTTATCCTTACTACTCTCTTTGGAAAAGAGAGGTAGAGCGACTAAGTAACTAGCAGTTTTTGTAGAAAAATAACGAACAGGGGTACACAAAGTGTGTCTCGCGCGCCAATTATATCCCACGTGACTTTTTGATGTCCCGTGCGATTTATGCTTAATCTACACATTATTGCCATGTAACCCAGAAAATTGTCTGACAGATACAATATATTGTCTATGATAGTTTAAGTAGGTATAACGTTTGAAATACGGAGAAAGTGAAAAAGAATATATTTTTGTGTTCATCTTGCAACTCTTTTTATTGATAACAATTAATTTACGGTACATTAAAGTATCGTTACATTATACAAATAAGTAAATTATGATTCAATTTAAAATTTCGAGTGGAGTTACTTGGTGGAACTTTAATATTAAATTTGAATCATTCAAATTTTGTACATTTCCATTTATTTCTTATATATACATTATGCATTTATTTAACAAGCGTCAACTCGAGGTCATCCGTGCACTTAAACTTCTGAAGATGCCAAAAGGCGAAACCCGAGTCGTTAGTGACAAAACATGTGTTAATGTACAACATTTGAACAAATCGAATTTTAGATTTAATTGCTTTAATAATTATCGCAAGAAAGTAATAAAAATATCCAACGTTTTCCAGGAACAAAGCGAATAGCTTTATGATTAACTTTTCCGGTTCTAAGCTCAAGAAATGCGACCCCAATACCTACATCTATTTTAATATGGGTGATACAATGTTTATAATTAAGGTATTCTTATATCATAGTTTTTTTGGCCTTTTGTAGTTTATAAAAATACGCGATAACGAGATAAGCGCCCGCGATAAGCGATCGTTCGTAAGATAGCTGGGCTAAACGCGTCAGTTGCAATTTCACATGTGTGCTGGGATGACGTCTTTTTTACGCGCAACTTAAAATATGATTATTTATTTAAAAACCACGGATTTTTATATAAAAAAATGTATAAGGACTGATGCAGAGAGATAATTTAAAGCCCTTAGACTACTTTTTTTTGAAATTCATAAGAATAAGGCCAATAATGAGGAAACCACTGGGGTCCCTAAACGACCCCCATCGGATGAGAAGTATTTTTCTAGTCTCCGAGCCGCGAGAGTTAACCGAGCCCCTCGTTAATGCATTGACAGTCTACAGCTTGTTTGAAAATCTCATGTTTAATGATGTACTTGTATTTTTAGCATTCATAGGAGAACAAAAGTTGGCTTTATGGCACTTACCTTGGTCTCCATAATTGGCGCATGCATACTTGGGCTTAACTCCTGGAAGACAAGTATTGTCCTCTAAGCAAAAAGATGCCTTATGTCCTTCTGCCACACGTCTTCCCAAATTATCCAAAATGTCAAATGTTGCAAATACTTCCATACTGTGATAGTGCCTTCAATTTATTAAAACGTTTTTATTTTGTGATCATTAATTGTTCACTTAAATATATTATTTTATTTTTTGGGTCGAAAGATCATTATTTTATATTAAAAAAACACAATGTATTTATTGTTAAGTGTTTTAGTTTTAAATACATGTGTACAATATTTAATCCACATTATAAGAAGTGTAGTAGAAAATTATTTCGTAAGCTTTTGAGAGCTTTATTCTGAAAATCGTTCGATAGCAAATATACTTTTTGTATTTTCATAATTAATAATATTAATATGTGGTAATATTGCGTTAAATAAAAAAAACATTGTTTAAGCTTTTGTGACAGAATCATCCATCAAAAGTCATAATAGTAACTCTTTATAAATATTCGTGCTTTTTTAAATCTATTCAACATGCTAGAATACATGTCTTCATTGAAGTAATACCCAGAATATAATAATTTTCTATTTCGTATTTCCGATAAGGCGCACAATAAAACGACCTGAATTCTATCAATAAAATAAATATTTGCAAAAAAATCAGGATCCGGTATTTTGTCTTAAAATATGAATGATTTTAATGAGTTTATATTTATTTGGGTGCATTATATTCGAATAGGTCTGGCCTGTGGGTTTAAATGTGAACAGTGGTACTCAAATACTTATTATAATATTGGCTAAAACTAACTGGAATAAATGTGTTAAGTTTTTTGAGAAGACAAACAACAATGTGATACCTTTTTTAATTATAAAACGCGAACAAAGGTACACAGTAACTAGATTTGTAAAAATGAAGTAGAATTAATAGTTACTTACTTATCAAATTAACTTTACGATTACAACTGGAAATTGTCTTATGAAGTTTTGTCAAATAATGTCTTTCCGCCGAGCATTGACAGATACACCGCTGGAGTGATTCACTGGATCATACATTATATCCCCGTTTGCTTAATGACTATTTATTGTAATTTACTTACATATGACACATATGCCATTCCCACATATGTTTTGGCACATTCGGCCTGAAATCGTCAGTGCCCGCATTGATAGCTGCAACAGTAAACCGGAGCAGTCGCCTGGTCTCTGTAAACCAGTCGATCTTATCTCTTTGCAAGTTTTCCGCTTCACTGGATAAGCAACCTTCTTCCATGGCGCATTGAAGAGCGAACATAGATCTGTCTTCAAGGTGTGCTGTTCTCATCAGTTCGTAAGTATCCAATATCAGGTCTGCCATTTTCGGAGAGCACGAAACACCTAAGAAGACATATGAGCAATAATACCATAAATAAGAATTTCTGAATGAAAGAAATGCTGTAATGAGATTGATTGCTTACAAACAAAAACTTTAAATGTTATTTGTCTTTCGAGTGCTTAAGTTTATTTTATATTATAAAATATGGCAATAATTTTACAATGAAAGACTTTTAAATATAGTGTTTCTATAATTATGGCGTGTTTCAATAAGAGTCGGCACGAAACCATTTCTTTGCATTCGTTTTGGCAAAAAATGACTCGATTTTCCACAACTTTAAACGACAAGCTATTTATCTATAAAAAAAACTAATCACGCATTTTTTGTAGTAATTGTGTTAGCTAACTTATTAATAAATATATGCGTTCGTTAGATTTAAAGACCGTGGCTTAAATGTATCTATTTTTACAGGGAACATGGCAACAATGAATATGTATTTTAGCCAGCCATCTCGTATTGTATTGAATGCTTTGGATAATATAGCAACATTTTCATCTCGACAAGTAATTCATTTTTCGCAGCAGCTCCCATACTTACCGAGTTCTTAGGTCTAATGAGTTGTAAAAGAGACAAAATATTCCCAAGTCAGCTCGGTTGTCTTGTTTGAATTGTAGACATTAGTATACGCTACAAAACATATTACGAAAACTGCATAGAATATAATATATTATAGGAAATTCATTGTCTAAATTCATGAATTAAATCATTTTTAGCAATGTGACAAAAACACATTTTTATAACAATACTATTTACCGGCGAAATTTTGACCAGTTCCTGGACATGTCACATGTCCTAATATATCATGCAGGCATCTATCGATCGAAGTCTCAGTTCCATTGCAGTAAGTTCCACTTAAAAAGGTCAGTGGGGCACCAGTTGAAGAATTGCTGCTCAGATTCTGATTGAAGGCATCCGTTTGATGGGCACCGGCTGCGTAACCGAGGCCAAGACTTCGGCAAACTACAGCAGCTTCCCGCAAAGACCAACCGTCACCGCAAACCAGGCCCCATTCGTCGCCATATTTCACCTGAATAAATAATTAAGTTTCAAATTATTTATAGAATACATTTTGTAATTAAATTATAAAGAAATTCGTGGAACTAACTATTTTTTTAGTTAACGAAACAACTAGTGATTGTAATATCGGTATTACCGAAACTAATATCCCGGTATTAGTGGTGTTTTTTCCAGGGCTAGGAAGTCAAAGTGCGAGTCGTAGTCGGAAAACTGGAGGAAAATAATTAAAAGGTATTGAAAAATTATTAATCTATTCATCATATTGATTGCAGAAATTTACTAAAATTATTCTAGTAACTAGAGTGATCTGATGGTAAACAAATATGGTAGTTAGACGGAAATATTTAAAAAAAAAAAATTCGTAGTCGGAGTCAGAGTAGATTTTTTTTTATTTAAAGCCGGATTCGGAGTCGTCTGTTTTACCCGACTCCAGAACCATGGTTTTTTCGATACCGAAATGCCGGTCATAAAATATAAGTGTGTCGTTATTGTAAATAAATCGAAATTAAATTTTGAATGTATTGAAACTATCACATATTTTAAGTTGTTCGCAGTGAATTGAAGTATTTTAAATCTACTAAGATTTGTATCAATATTGACAGGGTTCAGAATTGATGAGCCTTTCAATAATGTGTAATAATTTAAGAAAAATTAAGTTATGTATGAAGATCGCCCGTTTAGGTTTATGATATCAATAACATTTACAACAGAAAGCTCATTATTTTTTACTAAAAACGTTTTATTTCAGAATTATGTGGAATCAAAAATCGTCCGTGTAAAGATAACTTTTGTTTTAATATAAACTTTTTTGATTTGTCACTTTTTAACCATGTCCACTTTCAACGTGTAGTATATGAGAAGCAGCATTCAAAAAGTGATTTGTCACACAAATACAAAGGTTGGGAAATGATGATTTAAGTGTTCGAAAATTCACGGTTTGCTTGAACGTATCAACTTTATGATTAAATTTTTCTATGAAAAAAAACTTTTCTGAACACTTATTGCGATTTCTATGCATATATTTTTTTATGGACTATCATAACTGATATAAAACGACATTTTTCAAAAATTATGACAAATCACTTTTTGAATTTGAGAGAACTGCTTGTTACTAAGTTGTGCAACCTCTCTTTTTGAAGAGAGTAAGGAATATAAAGACAGGGATAAAACAAGGCTAGTATTGAGCTAATCGATCTCATAACGCCCCGTGATTAGGATTGAAAAGTTGGGATGGACTTTTTTCGATTACTCATAGATACATTACCGTTGGAAAAAACCCAAAAATCGATTGAAAATTTATTTATGAAATACTGAAAATCAAGCTCGTGCACACCGTAACTGAAGCCAAAAACGTTGACTACTTGACCACGAATATTACTATATTATATTCCTCACTGATTTAGCATAATTAAAAGTATTTAATGACTGATAAAAAAAGGGTAATGACTAATAAAATAATGCCGCCTGTGTGGTCGAATTATCAACGTCGTTGGCTTTGGTTACGAAGGGCACAGGTTCAAATCCCGATGCGGACAGTTTTATAAATTGATTTTTCGATCGATTTATGAATTTCTATTCGTAGGCATGGATGTATGTAATGTCTTCAATTCCCCACTACCACCTATCCTATCATATGAACGGGCGTATCGGGAGCGATTAGCTTACCACTAGTCCTGTCCTAGCCCTATCCTTCTATCTTAGGTTGAGCAACTGAGTAACAATCAGTTCTCGTAGAAACACTTCTGTTGAGATAAACTACATTAGTAGTCCATATGCTTCACATTGGGAGCGGACATGGCTTAATATATATATATATATATATATATATAATAATAAGGTTAGGATAAATTATTGATCAAATGACGAGTTTCTCGTTAATATAACTTCGTATGATAAATTGTGTATATCTAGTTTGACAAAAAATACTTCCGTACACACTGATGCTAAACTTTACAGCAATACCGAATGATTTGCGTAAATTTAATTTGGTTTAAATGAGAATTGCATATCATTCCTTATTCAAAGCTCAATAATAGCATATTGGTATTGACAACGAATCAGATTCCGCGATTCGGTACGGCATCCAGGAAATTGGATCGAAACTGCATTAGTCGATTGCATTACTACTCTATTGTTCAAATATTGACATCCATTCAATATTCATTACACTTGGAATTGTAAATACCTTGGTACTCAATGCCGTAATTCAGATGAAGACAAAGGGAAAATGATTCAGTAACTGGTTACAGCGGATGTGAATCGATATGAGCACAAGGTTGTCAAATAAGGAGTTTTTGTTTAAAAAAGAAAATATAAAAATATTAGAATTTTTTTAAAAATATATATCGTCACCGTTCTGGCATTGAGTAAGTAATAAAACTGATGTATGTATGTGTACAAAAAAAATCTTTGATATAAATTCTTTGTCTGGAATAACTTTGGGGCATTCATTGATTATACCAGTGGTTCTTAACGGGGGTGGTACCGCCCCCCTGGTGGGCGTTTAGAAGTCTGGGGGGGGTGTAAATGTTTCAGAATTTGAGGGTCGCTGCAGGAATGCGAGAGGGCGATGCGAGGGGAAAGTGCACTCAGGGGGGCCACTGAGATATTGCAAGACTTTATTATTGTACTTATTTTATTATTGACGTTTTATTTGTACTTTTTAGCATTTTTTATTTGTAGTAGGAAATCCATTGCATGAAATAATAGTACTACATAGAGAATTGTGTAATTTTATAATTTCGTTTTTTTTAGGGGGCGTTAGGTAATTTTGGATAATTTATATTTCTGCTAAAGGGGGGCATTCTTTCAATATGGTTAAGAAACACTGAATTATAGCATTTTCTCAAAAAAACATTTATTTTTATAAGCTTATTATTAATGGTAATTAAAGGCAGGCAATAGTCTTTGTATATTTAAGCTCTTATTTGTGTCAGATTAGCAATAATGTATATATATATATATTTTGATAGTATAATTATTATCTTTTTATCATAACAGATCGATGCTAGAGGCTTTATCCTAAAAGCTGAAATTCATTTGCAATCTACTCTGAACTATTAATCTGTTACTTACCAACTTTAGCCAGAAAGGTGACGATATAGACTCCTTATGGAGTTTTATGTAAACAAAGGTTTTTCTGCGAGAACTATTAATAGCTCAGTAGTTAAACTTACTTTTTTTAAAAGAGTATGGGTGGAAGGATATGGCTAGGGCAAGACGAATGGTAAGCTAGTCGCTCTCACACGTCTGTTTTTCGGGATCGGATGGGTTGGAGGGACTTAAAAAAAACCATACCTTCAAACAGAAATCTAATCATTGAAACTAACCGTACTGAGATTCGAGCCCGTGAGCACCGTGACCAAAGCCAACAAACTTGATCCCTTGATCACGAACCTTTAATAACCTACGTTTGAGTGAAGGTTTTGGTTATATTATTGAAGAAATGCAAGTTGTTTCTTAGAAAAAGCAGTCAATGCATAACCGAGTTCGTATATTTACTGAAATCAATATTTTAGATTGCCAGTAGTGGGGCCAGGTCGGCGACCTGGCACCTAAAAATGAGCCAGAGCGCCGCCCTGCCACTTTTTTGACTTGTACATTAATTTTCAAGGACATGTACCTACTTATATTCAAAATACTGTTCATCAAATTTAATAGCATTATATCAAAATTGATCTACCCGACGGATTTTACAAAAATAAATTTACACACGTAACGTGAAGAAATTTATTTATTTATTAAATTTAATTGCGAGTTTTTTTATTGATTTAACTGTTAAAATTTGTGGTTTTTTAAATTCGGATGGATATAAAAAAAATAGGGAAGAAATCAATTACCGACCTGGTACCTATTTATTTACCACTACACCACTAATTATATGTATATATTATAGTATTTACATCTTGGGAATGCAATCCATAACGATACTAAAATATCTAATAATCTATTATATGTATACTAGTGTTTAAATGCCTTAGCTGTTAAAATTTTCAGCACGTGCTTTAGAATGAAAGTTAATGAGACGAAAATTATGTATGTTAAAAAATACGAATGCAAATGAATTACGCGTCTTCAAGTCTTGTTATTTTAATTTTCTAACTAAGCCAAAACCAGGCTTTCAGAATATCTTAAATCTCGCCTTCAGCACATAATCAGCTGGGGAAGCTTTTTCATGAATATATAAGTAACTGAGTGTATGCTTTTAATCTTCCACTAGTTAGGCGTATTAAGACAAAAAAGATTCTCAGCAATGCTTTGTAAAAACATTTCACAGAATCATAAAAACAAACACAGGAAAAATAAACATCGACAGATGATTTTGTTTGCAGAATATATAATTTTATAGTGTAAACTCTTAAATTTGAAATGTTGAAAATGTTATAACGTCAATAATAATTTTTATTTTACAAAAATGATATTTGGTAACGTATTATATCACATTTTAGATTGTTAATTGTAGAGACGGCCAATAATCATGAAATAATTGTATAATATAAATTATAAGCAATTCTTAAACCATTGAAAATGTCTTTTAATTTAAGATTTCAACTGAAGGTGCTTGGAGGAATTTCAATATTAAATTTGAATTGTTCGAATTATGTACATTCATACAAGTTTTGTCACTAATGACCCGGGTTTCGCCTTTCGGAATCTTCAGGCGTTCAAGTGCACGTCAGTTCAAGTTCATCCGTGTTTCCAATCCATTTTTTAATATATATAGATCTATTATTATCCACTTTAACCAACCGTGATGTAGCTTAAAGGACAGACCGCTGGTTTATGAATCGAGCGGTACAGGTTACGATTCCACCCAGCGGGGGTCTTTTTTAAATTTTAAATCAAGACCTACATTTATAAATAATGGCTTGAAATGGACATTCTTTCTAGACGTTGTCAGTGACTTAGTTGTCTTTCGGAAAAAAAAACAAAATGGCGGCCGAGGCAGGACGAACAAACTAAATACGAAGTGAATATTTTATCTGCTATTAATATATAGATTATAGACATCATACATTATTAGATATTTTAGTATCGTCATGAATTGCAATCCCAGGATATAAATAATATAATATGTAAAATAATATATGTACATAAAAACTACCTAGATTGATTTTATTTTGTCAATCCTGTTTCAGAAAACTCTTTTTTATATATCACATCTGATTATGACGACGAATCGAATAGTAATATGAACAGTATTACCAATAGTAATATTGTTTTCCATTGGTTTAGGTTGATATTTTATATTCAATTAATGTAACGTCATTTTCATATTTAATATATCTGCAATTTGTAGTACAAACTCTTTATAAAAATGTTACATTTTCTCTACTGATTAATGTACACATATTCTCCCTTGTAAATAAACAACAAACGATATTTACGACGGGTATAGTTTAGATGTTCCCTAAATTCGTCAAATTAAAATGTTATGTTCTTGGACGCCCGAATAGAAATTTACTTAATTCAAAGGATGAAGATTAGGAGGTTCGGGTATAAGCTCTTGGTTTGGCGAATACATTAGAACCTAATTATTCACTTAGTTTTATTACTGTGACTGGATTAACTCCATCTACCACGGTCTAATCGAAAAGCAAGCCTCCGTTATTCGTCTTTATAATATTATGGCTTACAGAACTGGATAGCGGTATTGTTTAATTTAATGACTTAAATGTGTCGTACGTAAAAGTGTCGAATTATTAACTAAACTTATTTATTGAATTATTAACGAACACATTAACTAAATCAAACACGTGCTACTAGGGTTGTGGAATTGGAGTCGTGAGTCGTGGAGTCGAGTATTTTAGTCTGAGACGGAGTCGGAAATATTGAAGAAAAATAATTAAAACATATTGAAAAAATACTCTTCTATTCATCATATTGATTGGTGAAATCTACTAGAATTATTCTAGTAACTAGAATATTCTATTAGTATGCAGATATATAAAATAAACTGAAATGCATAAAAAAGGAGCAATCGGAGTCCAGTGTGATACTGTAGTTGCTTTATAAAATAGTTTTTTTTTAATAAAAAAAAATGGATTTCTAACTTCCAATGTGCCCGTTTCAGTATTCCATTATGTGCTTCTTAGTTGATGTTTAAAAATAATGTTTAAGTGTAAAAAAAAGAATTAAAATACTATCATAGACAAAAAAAATATTTTTTTAATTCACGCACAAACAATCTTCTTTCAAATTGAATCATCTATCTCTGCTCAAAGTGGCTGCCTAACATTTTATTATATATTGTACCACAACCATTAGTGCAGCAATTCAAACTATGTGAAGTTTGATAACTTCTGATCCACCGAAATCAGAAATGGTTATATATTAACATGGTTAAATCGGAATGGTTAAATCGACCAAAAATAAATCAAGTCAAGACTTACCTCAATCCGTCCTTCTTCCGGTGTTCTACCTCCTCTCATCCTTACTTTCAGGTCTTTGCCGTCTTTCGCTCGGTGTATGCTCGTCTTTGGTTTCCTTATCAGTGCTTCCACGGCGACTTCGTCGTCGTCGTGATTTTGACTTTTCTCACTGAGGGTTGATCTTCTTTGGTGACCTGGTATACCACAAGCTACGCCGGCTGCTTCTGACGGTTGGCAGTCTGATAAGCCCCAACCCTCGGATCGACAGTCACTCAGCGTTGTTTCATCACCAGAACAGCGAACGTTATCCATCCAATATTTTCCTATTGACATTCAATGCTTTTATTAAATATAACAAACTAAAACATTATATCAAAACATGGATAAAATAAAATTTTCTGGTGACATTTTTGGTGACATTCTGGACAAATAATTTTGAAACCAGTGGTTGTCATTTTTTTTAAATTTAAAGTATCTACTCACAGGTCGGTGACTTATCAGTGCTTGTAAGGCTAAAAAGCTCAGGCCATAGTATTGAATATATTTTTTACCATATTAAATATATCTTGGATATATGCGGAGCTTGGTATCAAAACTCATGATATCCATTTGAGATAATAATGAAAAATAGCTTCTAAATGCATAACTAGACATGAAAAAATAGTTGGGTATTAAAATTTACTTAAAATATTCTTAAAACCACCGTCAGAGAGCATTATCGGTGTCTAAACTCACATTTTAAATGAATAATATGACATGGTTAGAAAGAACCAATCGACGATCAGTCGCATATTAAAAAAGTCATTCTTTTCTCTTGCGACAAACATTCATGGTAATTTTTAACTTGTTTTATAATTACTTTGGTGTTTAAAATGCTTCAAATTCAAAAATTCTTTTTTAAAAACTACGCATGAAACAGTCAACAGTTTTTTTCGATTAAAAATATGCAATAAAAATTCTAAATAAGTAAAATTTCAATCTAATCTTTGTAAGAAATCAAGTTATTCAAATGAGATCGGTGAACTTTTGTTATTATAAATGAACATCAAAACAGAGCATTTTTGGCGTCCTTTGCACGTCATCCGAACGTGAAAGGTTCCAGAGATAGAGAGCACTTCTTCAAAAAACATGAATGAAATATAATAGAATAATTCTTACTGGAAGCGAGGCCAAATAGTGCACTGTGTGTGCTCCTTAAGGGGGCGCCAAAATTGAGTTGCCTGCAGACGACAGCAGCTTCTTCAGAACCCCACTCATCGTCACATACTGCTCCCCATTTTCCATTGTGTAATATTTCTACGTTTCCTTTTTTTGTGAAACAAAAAAATATTAAATGCTTCATATAGTACATACAAACAATATCTTCTATTCGATGTGATTTTTAATTTTTATTCGTTATATTGATATCGACCGTGGAAAGGAAAAAGGTCGTAACGCACACATATAAAATTTTACAGGAGACGCAAAAAAGTGTTTTGATGATTTTGGGCCATATGCAAATTATGAATTATACACAACCTTGAAGTGCACAGTGACTTCTAAACTGGTGTTTAATTGACATAATCTAATATTAATTAAAGAAATTGTCTTGGAAAAACCTTTATTTTAGTCTTTTTTCTTGGTTTTAACTTTTTACAAGGTCATCTTTTTCAAACTTAAAAGCTAAATTTAGATACTAATTCGGCATTTGCAGCTTGCATCCTTATGATAGAACGTGTATCAAGTTTGTGCTACATTGTGATCATCGAAAAAACGCTGTTTTAAAAAAAATGTAGGTTACGTCCTTTTTCCATTCCACAGTCGATATGTATGTGATGATCGCTAGAATGACATTATCTTTACAACATTACAGTATTTGCCGTTGTGATAGTCTATTGAAGTTTATCTAGATATATTATACTAGGTATCACTTTTTAAATATTTTACTATCTATTTTTTAAACATCAATAATTAAATCTTTCGTGATATAATTATTTATAGCAATTAAACGCTAGAATTATGGCAGATTGGTATCACAATTAGTTGAATTGTAAAAATATAAAATAAAAAAAACTTTAGTAGTCAATAAAATTTCAGTGAATCATAGTGAAGCTTTTAACCGGAGACACAAAAAAATAGAGTATTATAATATGTTGCAATGTTGATATGTTTACATTAAACGTTTTGTTTATCACATACTAATAAATAATTCAAAATAAATTCACCTTCATATACATCTGGCCCTCCTA
Source organism: Himalopsyche anomala (assembly GCA_031772345.1). Classification (NCBI taxonomy): domain Eukaryota; kingdom Metazoa; phylum Arthropoda; class Insecta; order Trichoptera; family Rhyacophilidae; genus Himalopsyche; species Himalopsyche anomala. The sequence continues at coordinate 14,422,050 of CM062823.1, forward strand.
CAAGTCTCACATGTCCTTCTTTTTCTCGATATTTATTCAAAAATTTCTGAATCAAATTCGCTTTTCGTCTTCTTTCATCGTCAGACACTTGTCTTGCGCTTTCGCATAATACACAAAAACAAAACAGAAACACGACAAGAAGGAAGTTTAATTTATTAAACACCGACTGTTTCCCGTTCGCCATATTCAATTTTTAACAATCGAGATAATTTTGAGTGAGGATTTGACGGGTAAATGAACTTAATTTCCGTTGAAAAAAAATATTAATGAAACACTATTTATCTATCATTTTACTAGTTATAAAAATCCTCGTTGTTTTGCCATTAATATTTAAATATGATGTCACTTAATTAATGTTTTAAAGACCAACTGTTTCCATCTGTGGTTAAGGACTGTCTGATTTAGACTGGCACTTTGTTGTTTATTAATTTGTGTGTGATCTATATAATGATTAAAAGCTAAGTTTCTCAAGTTTTTTGATTGCGATTTTAACATTTTAAGACTATTTTAAAATAAAGCAATATCCAAGCATTTTTGATTGTTTAAATATTGTCCATATCTGTAAAAGTATTTTTTATCTTTTATTAATACTTAATGAGTACGGTTTATTTAATAAATTATATAAGAATTTAGATTGTCTGGCTATTTTTTTTAAAAAAAACTCTTACTTTTATAATACCGAAATTGTTATTTTTATGTCTGATGAATTTATTTATTGAGAAAGATAAATTTTAATGAGTTCACTGGCTCATTTCACTCTATACAGTAGAATAGTATTATGGTAATGAAGACGTTTTTCAACTGAGATATTTTCGAAATTCTAACTGACATGTTTTATATAACTTACACGATTATTAAATTTATAAAAAATATCTTTAGTATTATTAGAGAGCTTCCAAATTAGTGCCTTCTTCCTAATTAAATTGAGAATAGCTCCGCAGAAAAGATTTTTATAGATTCAAATGATAATGGATAGTATGACGTCGTTTTTCGGATTTTTTTTCCAGGAAATATCTGTGCTGTAGACAGTAATAGTGTTAAGTCAAAACGAGGGATGCTTTTTATATCATTAATTAAAAATCACACTGCAGTGTACTTTGCCTGAAAATGAATTCAAATCCGTATTTCTCAACACTATATGACAGCTGCAGTGCAGTCCCCAAGGTTTGAAAAATGCTGATCCAGGAATCATTCATAGAGATGACCTAATTGGTCTACTGGTTACATATTGTGACGTTCCAACATCGATACAAGTGAAAATAATCATTGCGCGTAACAGCTGAATTCGATTTGACACGGTGACTCAAAACTACATTATTTATGCTCTATTTTACAATCATTTTTGTAAACGTTTTAATATTTTATTAAACAAAATTTTCGAAAGTGCGGAAAAAGATAATATTCACGCAATCAATCATTCGATAAGGCGCTATATATAAATTAATATTAAATTGTTACCATCTTATTCTCTCTTCCTAGTTCCAAACTATCATTATTTGCAGTATGATATAATGGAGGTGTGTAGCTAAAATGCTTAACTAACGTCGCGAAAAAATCATGTCCCATCTATTTTCGTAACACATCATTATTATTGTTTATTAAATGAACATGAATACCGACCATTTTCCAAAAGCAAAAACTACCTCACAATCAAGCGTAATTTATTAAGTCTTTACTTAATTAATAAAGTCGGCAGCTACTTTTCAGGAAACATTATTTTCTTTTAATTGTATACTTATATTATTATATTGGTGTTTATTATTACATTATGTGTTGCCCAAAACTATCTAAAACTCAACGTGGCTCTGTTAAACCAAATAGTTTTATATACTTTGTGATATACATTATGAGCTTTTCTGGGATTCTTAAATATAAAACAAAGTTTCTGACTCTCACTGCAGCGACTGTTACACTCATCAAAATATTTCCAGATGATGCGTGCTCAGGGTCACGTTCGTCAAAGAACTTTACACGTAATATAAATAGTATAATATTATAACATATATCACAATATTGTGTGCATTAAATGAACTGTTGCTATTGTGTAATATGTATTTAAAAATCTGTCCCTTCCACATTAAGTATCGATGAAACGTGATCGGTGTAGTCCAGGACCCCATGGCACTCATATCATAGGAACAGGAAATTTAAAAACAGCAAGGTCAATGGAAATTTTCAGCACTTCTGGACCTAAATAAACATAATTGAATATATGAGGGTATTATTTGGAAACATGGCTCAAAATACTTTCAAAATATATTTTTATTCACTAAATTAGGTACATTCATGGTTCATGTTTCAGCAATTTTAGAATCTGGTTTGCAAATAATAGCTTCATATATACATATGTGATGACGTGCCTAGGGCATGTCGGTTTTCAAAAACCGGTTTTTTGGCTAAATTTGTGACATTCGAAAACCGGTTTTTCAACTTCGTAACCGGTTGTGCCGAATTTTCCATAAACTAGTCTATAAGCAAAAGGACAGAAAATTTGGATCATTTATTTGATGGATTAAAGACCATATGCCCCACATCATTAGCCAGCGAAAGGGTATTTTCGATATCAGGAAATTTTGCTACAAAACGATTGATCAGTGGACGCTTTGTGTTTTCTTAAATCATATTTTCTGAAAAGTAACACCAAATAATTTCTTGTTGTATATAAATAAACATTAAGAAGTCGAACTTTTTCTCGCTATTTTAATTGAATTATCCAATTTTTGTAAAACTTCTAAAACCGGATAAAACCGGTTTTCGAACAATATTGACATTCAAAAACCGATTTTTTTCAAAAGTCGGTTTTTGTATAAGCCCTAGACGTGACGTTACAAAACAAACATGATCATCTCTATCAAAGATGAAACTGAGAAAATCGCCTTTGTTAAATTTCTAGTTATCAATGAGGCAATATTAAACTATTTTATTATTATGGATTTCACAACGGTTGTTATTTAAAATGCCTTAATAAACAAGATATTTAGATTTTTATTTTGGAGATGACCACGTTTGATTTATACCATCTAGATTTTACCGGTTCTGATTTGTATTGCAATATTTTTATTTAGGTAAAAGTATATATAAAATTTCATGTTATTTAAAAAACTTCATATTTATTCATTGTATATATTTTATATTGAACATCTATTTACATTTTCAAATAAATATTTTCAGTTACCAATTCATGTTCATATATTTTTTTCACGTTTTGTATGTCATCTGTCAGTTTTCATGGAACGCCATAATATTATTTAAAACAAATAAGACGATTAGGACTGGTTTCATTGACAGTTGAAAATGAAGTTCGAAGAATCTGACCTTGATTATATATCTTCTAAGTTTTTAAATATAATCAATTCATTTGGTAGAGAATAGTAATTTTAAATAATAAATAATATAAAACAAGTTACAATTGGAGTAAGCCCATAAGAAATTTTCTATATTTTATTTCAAAAAAATATATCATAAAATCCTTTTGATTCCTTAACCAATCGCACGCCAAAGACTCGCCGGTGCGTCAAACGCTTACTTGACTTTGTAAGCCAATGATGCGCCGGTGCATCTCATAGAAAATAAATATATTTTCAAGATATAAAAATTATTGTGCTAGCGATATCTTTAAGAAAACCATTAATGGCTAAACATTTAAAAATATCTTTAAATTTAAATCATTCAAATTATGAACAAGTTTTGTCACAAATGACCCAGGTTTCGCCTTTCGGCAAACTTTTGAATAAGGGATGCCATCTTAAAATAGTGACACATGCTCGATGGAGATGACTAAATTTGAAAAGTATCGCATACTTTATTTCAATTTTTCAAAAAGACTGGAGACGACCGCGTTGGTTTTGTAATCTCACGTGTTCAGTAAAATAAAATCCTCTTGACAGTTTATAAAAACAAATTTTGAGTGAAAAATCGATTTCCCCCTTTATTGATTCATTATAAATATAATAAAACTTAAGGATCTTCGATAGATTCAGCGGTAGCTTTGTGGAAGCTCATTTTGAATATAAAATTAAATTTGATAACTTTGTTATTCCACTTGTTGTATTCGTAACGAATTTGACAACCTTGCGAAAATCAGATGATGCTTCCCAAAGAGGCGAAACACTTGTCACATTTTGTAACACAACAAGTAGGATAACAAAGTCATCAAATCTAATTTTATACAATTTATAATTTAGTTATCAAAACTACCTCTTTACTTTTTTAAAGAAATTAAATATGGTCATATTCATAAGAAGTCTATGGATCTCAATTTATATGAAACCCAGAATACCTACACTTTTTTCAACCATATCCAGATTTGGAACATATGGCCAGAGATAATCATATGGCAACCATACGGTTCTTCCAAGACTCTCTATCCCCTTCCAGTCTTTTTGCTTCTGCCTAGTTCATCCTAATGTCCCATAGCTCCGCGGAGTACATTCTATGAATGTTCATCAGTAGCCCTTTGTGGTGACGTCAATTTTTTTACAATTGCTTTGTGCTTTCATAAGGTGCCATGACTCGCAGTCGTAAATCATCACTGTTAGGATACATGTGTTGAACAGGTACAATCAGGACATTATTTTTATAAGAAAATAATACCAATAAAGACAATTAATTTTTCTAAAAGAAGTATCACTCGACAAAATTACTTAATTCATCAAATACAATTAAATTACTTGTTGGAAATAAATAACAGCTCGTCTTGATTTTAAGGATTCATTCTTTTGTGTAAATATTTTTTTGTCCAATTCCTTAGCATACTTTGTTTCGCTTATTGCACATTTTGCACAAACTTTGGAGATGGCACATGTACATGCATTCACAATTTAGTTATTAACAGATGTAAGTTATGAAACTTGGATGAGATTAGATCAGGCCTGGGTAAATGGCATTAATGAAGTTCCATCTGGCCCATGGAATACTTTAAAAACTATATAAATTGAAAATATATTATTAAAAGAAACGTAAATTTATTCGTTCATTCACTTTGATAAATAGTTGTGTATAAAATCTGTGTAATGGAAGAAAATGGTATTAAAATAAATTAGCTATGCAACTATAACCTGAAATATCATGAAATTTTATAAATAATAGTGGGGCACCAATTTTCAAGTTTGACCCTGATAGTGTAAAATTATTTTATTTTGCATTGATACATTTGCATGCGGAGTTGTGGCAGAATTCACCGCACTGGGTGACACCAGTCCCAGGTATGCCACATCCCTTCCTGAATTTAAAAAAAATACTGGATTTGCAGTTTTTAAATGTGGCCAGTCAAAAGATTTGCCCTCCCCTGAACCGATGGACTGAAAAATTAAGACTATTTGAGACAAGCAATTTGAGCAAGTGAGCAAGTGATTTCTATAAATTAGTATAAGAATTCATTTAAAACTCGCATTCCATCAACAAGTAGTTTTATAATATAGTCGAGAAAATTATACTTAAATATAAGCTGGTGAATGATTTTTTTATAATTTGTTTTCTGCTATATAACTATGTCCAACCAGTGTATTACGAAGATTGCTTGAATTAAATTTTAATGGGACTCGAGCAGTGCCGTAAATTTAACAAAGGTAATATGACATGGCACTTTACTTGTGATAGTGATTACCCAGTATTTACACCCATATTATAACATATTCCCTTGACCAGGGGGTCAATGCTACTTTTATATTTACAGTAGTGGGTACCCCAACCGATCCAGTTGGGGATTTATGGTACATTTAAGTAACTGTCAAATCTATCAAATTTAAATAAGTGTATGTAATCTTGGCGACTAATAAATAGTATGGTTTAAGATAATATAAATTTGATGTATACACCAGCCCCAGAATTTGATTTATAAATATCAATCAATATAAATTTTCAATTAAAGACAATACATAAATAATAAATTATGTAATAGCTTTATTCTTTAAAGTGAAATATAAAAATTTAAAACTGACATGTCATAGTAGTAAGTTTACATACAAAGTTTTGACCCTTCAATCCGACCAAATCATTAATTCTTTTAAATAATACACCATTTTTTCAAAAATATAGAATTGAAAATACTTCCATGCAATTTTATACAAGATAGATTAAAATATGATTCTTGCTTGCATGATACTGCTTCACAATAAAATGTGGTGTGGATTGTGGTAGAGATTCATCATTCGTTTTGAAAACATTACTATTCAAATAAAGAATTGTCTTCATTAAATAAAAAACTATTTTTTCTACTAAAACCCTGCAATTTTGAAAAGAAAAATAATATCTTTTATAAATAAGCATTTTTATTGATGTGGATTTGTATCAAAAGTTATACAATTATTATCTATCGGTAAATATGCTTTACAATATGCTACTCCCTAAAAGTTGATTAAATTCTGCAAAAACAATGCAATTCTCTGAAAATATTTAATTGTGGACACGAAAATTTCCAAAAACTATTGACCAGAATTAGGAAACATTTTTACAAAAATTCACAGACCATATTTCAGGTTTGTCCTACAAGCTCCATTTGACGTGTTATATTGACTTTTTCATACAGATATTATTTTCGTATTTCATGTCAATTATCGGATACCCCGTTACTCATGCATGATAATTTGGTTATTTTCCTATTCGTTATTAAATTTCCTACAGAGCTGCATGGCTGTATTAACGGCATTTAGTTATTTTCATGTATACAAAAAGTAGCATGTTGTAAAGCATATTTACCTTTTAAAAGTACAATGTATAGTGTGAGCTTTTTGTATTTTCTAGTGAAATGCATTTTTCAAGATTTTTTTTAGTCTATCATTATCTCATTTGACAATGAAAGTGAATTCCATTTGATAAATCTACGTCTAAAACCACCATCATACATGCCTTAAATGATAAGGAAATTTAAAACGGTTACATATAATTATCTAATGGACTATTGGCCTTTTTCTAGTAAGAACAAACTCCTCTCTTTGGTGATATGACTCATAAGGATCGTCTACATAATATTTCGGTTTTCTCCAAAAGTTTGTAACCATGCTATCAAGAAGTCGACTTTGGTTGCCATTGCAAAATACATGTTGTTTCAACTTTCTCTTCAAATTAGGAGACTTTTTCCACAACTTCTTCCCGCGACCAGCTCGAGTTCTTATCCAGCCGCCCCAATCCAAACGATAAAATCTACGAAGCACTGCTTTGACAGCCTTTCTTTTTCCACTTGTGAGAGAAAACTTGGTGAGAGAGCGTGAAGGAACAATCTGTGATGCGATTATATTTATTGTTGCATTTGAAAGAATGCTCCTGTCATTATTATTGAATACCAACGGTGTGTTATTTAATGTGCTAAATGATATCTTGGGGACAGAGAGGCTGGTAGGTAATCTGGGAATATTTATCATCTCTTTAGCTACAGTCGTTAACGCTCGATATCGGACAGCTAAAACAAAGAAAGACGATATTTATTAAAATATAAAAAGACTCCAAAAAATACCGGCAAATATAGTAAGTAAATTCATTTTGTACCATTGCAAAAGAGACGCAACATTTTGAAATAGTAGTCGCCACTGCCTCTTAAATTTGGTGGTAGACGTCAAAATTATTTTTAAATTGCAGGTTATTCTCGGTCATAGACATTTAATCTATGGTCGTAGATTATATTCGGCTGTGGAGCTAGTTATATGGCTATCAAATAAAAAGTAGATAATATTAAGTTAAATAAATATGTCGTTTTATGTTTTTAATATATATAATATATTTGTTAAGTACAAATATAATGGAATTTAACATCAAAACATTTTTTTAAATATCTCATGCAAGTACATAATATTACACAATCATATAAAAGTCATTGAAATAATTTTTAATATTTAACAATTCATTTAATATGTATAAGTATAAAAATATCTCGTCTACATTTAATTTTAGGAATTTAAGATGAAATATATTTTTATTAGTTACCTCACAAACCTCTCTTTCAGAAAGTTTTTTATTTTAAAAAGCTCAACAACAAATACAACGTTACTGCAGCGTTCTTAAAAAATCTTTGTAAAAGCGTCCTTGGCTGAAATTTTAAAGCACAGTAAATAAAATAAAATACAAATTATTTGCAGTAGTATGAATTTATAAAGAATAAGGTAATGATACACAGTAAATAAGTGATTCTGAAATTCAAAAATATAATCAAAACAAGTGTTTGATTTTGTTGTTATGGCTCTTTTATCTGATGTAAAAAGAACTGGTGTTGTGGTAATTTTAAATGTTATCTTTTTAGTAGGGGATTTTTTAAGGGAAGGGTATTATAATGTATTTCGCGACTGGCAATCGTGAACAATTATTAAAAAATTGCTCTGAAGTAAACTGACAGCGCGGATGGCGGCATTTGTTTTGACATAATATAATAAATAACTCACCAAAATAACCCGATATGTTAACTCGTTTCAAAACAATGTTCATTTAATTTAACTGAAATAGTTTTGAAAATCATAAATTCCTTAGCAACCAAGTTAAAAGGGTATTTTTTATTTCGATTAATACACATAACCTACAACAATGGCAGGAGTACTGTTTGAAGATATTTTCAACATAAAAGATATGGATCCGGAAGGAAAAAAGTTCGACAGGGTTAATAGACTGCATTGCGAGTCAGAATCATTTAAAATGGACCTTATTTTGGATATAAATTCGTGGCTTTACCCTTTGGAACTTGGAGACAAATTTAGGTTAGCTTTGAATTGTTATAAGTTCTAAATATCTCGATTTCTTATACCGGATTAGATTAATTTTTGAGTTAAAATACAATTTCATTTGAGACTGTTGTTAAATTCATATACACTGCTTTATAATTATTTATTTCTTAAGACTCGTTTTGGCGACAACACTTCGAGAAGATGGATATCCCGATGGTGGTGAATGGACTGCTCAAGAAACAGAAGGCTCTAGAGCTGATAGTTTTGAATATGTCATGTATGGCAAAATATACAGGTATTTTATAACAAATAATATTTCGATGTCCAAATATCTTCAATTCAGCTGCATTTACAAAATGAAATTTTATCAACCGGCTCGCACCTTATTTAACACTAGGGTATCCAATCCCAGACACTTTTTGTGATCCCGGGATTGAACACTCAACATAAAATCGTGTATAAATTGAGATTCGGGATTGAGGAAATTTTTGGTCGGCGATTTTGAAAGCCTGGGATTTTTTAAACAATTTCATGAATTTACGGATTTACTATTATTTACGGTTATCCGTGACGAGCTATCATCTGCTGTATGATGGTGACTTCTGAGACATGATTTAACGAATGGTGTGAAAGTCGATCTTAGATTTATGATAATTAAAAATAACAATATTTTATGAATCGGCTCTCCTAACCAGTGGCGGCTGGTCAATAAGGCATTGGATCAATGCACCCCTTTTATATGCAGGGGCGGCTATATTTCATGAAATAATATTCAAACATAACATTTATACCATTCACTCATTTTAAATTCTTCATGTTTTTACTGTCTAAAATAAAACAAATAAAATTTTCTAAAATATTTATTATAGACAATAAATACGTGAAGAATTTAAACTGAGTGAATGGTCTAAATCAGCGTTTCCCAAATGATGGGTGGCGACCCGGTACCGGGTCATAGAAAACAAAATGCCGGGTCACCAATTTCCTAAAATAAATCTGTATGTTCACTATATAATTTCGTAATACCTCTCATTATTAAATTATTGCTACATTTGATTTCTATATGGGTTTATCAGAGTAAATTATTTTGTATTATAACATAATAAAGACTGTATGGACGTAAATATACTGTTTTATTTTACATATAGGCCATAACAGATTTAGTGGGTCACGAAGGAGAAATATTAAAATAACCGGGTCGCGGGGGGGAAAAGTTTGGGAAACGCTGGTCTAAATGTTATGTTTGAATATTATTTCATGAAATATAACCGCCACTGCTTCTAACCAAAACTTCTAACTTCTAACAAAACCCATAGCAGCACATCACTGGTTCTATTCTATGCTGTTTTTCTTATTTATTTAAGATTAAGATGAGCCTTTAGCTGATTGATGTTTAAAGGAATAGATTTCTCTAATGTCTACCTTCCTGTCCGAGCACCATCCTTCTGTCTTACCATCTCTAAAAATAATATGTCAAGCAAAGATAAACAACCAGTTCTCATAGAGAAACTCTTGTTGAGATACTCCATCAGTTAATCACATGCTCAACATAGAGACCGGACACGTTTGTAAATATAGAAGAAACTATATCCTCAGATTTCATATTCTATCGTATAACTACTTATTAAAGAGTCTTATTAAGATCAATAGCAAGCTTACATTTGAATCGTTCAAATTATGTACACTCCCACAGATTTTGTCACTAAAGACCCGGGTTTCGCCTTTCGGCATCTTCAGGCGTTCAAGTGCACGGCTTTAGACTCAGTGATACATTTATTTATTATATAAACACGAAACATTCATTTACTAAGCGTCAGTTCAAGTTCATCCGTGCACTTGAACGCCTGAAGATGCCGAAAGGCGAAACCCGGGTCGTTAGTGACAAAATCTGTGGGAGTGTACATAATTTGAACGATTCAAATTTAATATTGAAATTCCACCAAGCACCTTCAGTCGAAATCTTAAATTATATCAATAGCAAGCTGTTCACACAAGCGCTTTCAAAAGAAATTACCTAGTTGCCGCATACCTTAAAACAACAACACAAAAGTGTGTAAACGTCATCTGTACGATTTCTTACTTGTTTTACAGAACAAACACTATCTAATGTACTTTAACTTTTCCGGTTCTAAGCTCAAGAAATGCGACCCCAATACCCACATTTTCTTAAATATCTATTTTAATATGGGTGATACAATATTTATAATTAAGGTATTCTTATATCATAGGTTTTTGGACCTTTTGTAGTTTATATAAATACGATAAGATAAGAGATAAGCGCCCGCTTATCAGCGATCGTTCGTAAGATAATAGGATAATTGATATTTGCCCACATTGATATTTGCAGTGAAACGACGTATATTTTACGCGCTACTTAAAATATGATTATTTATTAAAAAACCTCGGGTTTTTATAAAAAAAAAATGTATAAGGAATGATGCAGAGAGATATTTTAAAGCCCTTAGACAATTTTTTTTTGAAATTCATAAGAATAAGGCCAATAATGAGGAAACCACTGGGGTCCCAAAAAGACCCCCATCGCCAGAAACGTATTTTTCTTGTCTTGTCTCCGAGCCGCGAGAGTTAAAACGGAAAAAAAAATTAACTCTAAAACTGTGAAAATTTAAATGTCAGTAAACAAACACAAGTGAAAGCACCTGTATGTAAAGCCAGCTAATGGCATTCGTTAAATTATTCAGAAGTTTTCAAATTGTTAGCAGCTCTTACAACTAACATATTATACTTATAACTTCATATTTATGAGTTTATCTTCCTGTATTACTATTTCTGATTAAATATTCTACATTTTTCAGAATAGAGGGCGATGAAGCAGCTACAGAGCCGTCATCTCGTTTAGCAGCGTATGTAAGTTTTGGAGGTCTCCTAATGAGACTCCAAGGTGACGCCAATAATCTTCACGGTTTCGAAGTCGATCAACACATCTATCTTCTTATGAAAAAACTTGCATTTTAAAATAATTAATATTTCTTTCTGTTTTTAAATGCATAAATTATGATTGCTAGCCAAAAATATTACTACTTTTTTCGCACCTATTACCTGCGTCTAAACAGTAATAATTATAAAATATTTCTTTTCTCAGCTTCAATAGATGATCGTTCATGAGCTTGCTTCTGGATGTTGCATATTTTGTTTTTCAATCAAAATTTATGTATTATTCGATATAATTAAGAGTAATAAACAATATTTTTTTATAAATAAATAGTAATTTAAGAATAAATTTTCTTGTTTTCATTTGCCATTTAACAATTCTTCATTTGTATTATTAAAGATACCTGTCATCCTAGTTAAGTTTTAATATGTCCAATTAAAAAAAATTGTTGCATATTTTTCTTTATGATTGTTCTGCAAGTTTATTTAACATAACAGAATTTGATGGCATTTTGGCTTCGTGGAATGAATAGCTTTTTTGCTGTTGGAATATTTATTTATCAAAATAAACAGTAATTGAAAGTATACAATAAATTCATGACCAATCAATCACCGTGCGAAATATAATACCACACATTTTTTATTGATGGAAAAAAACCATTTTGGTTGCATTTGATGTGGTGAATTCAATCATGTTAAGAAGAACTAAAGAAATCGTGTGAAATAACAACAAAAAACTTATTATTTAGTGTACTATCGAAAGCCTAGATTAATGAATGCCGTAGAGCTTATATTTAATTTAACTATAACGACATAACAAAACAATTAAAAAAGTTGTGTAATTATTTTTCTATTGAATTCTAAAACATTTTTAGAAAAGATGAATACATAAAACTCGTTCTTAGAACATCTAAAAACTAAAATTCGACCCTGTTTACACTATGTGCGCGCAGATCAACAACCACTCCCAGGTACGAATGGGTGCTATGCATGGAAAAACAATGGTCTGTTTTATCACCCATTTATAATAGCAATAATCAACCGATTACTGCTTACTTACAACTTGCAACTTGATTACTATGAAGAATACATTTAAATTTGAGTTGTGATTATTTTAATTGTATTTGATTTGATTCGAAAATGTTATCAACTGATAAATTGATATTTATTTTTTGCAGTTCAAAAATAGTTGGTATCCATTTTTAAAAGCTTATATTGATAGGCTGCAAATTTTTTTTTTTGATTTTTTTGTGCTCTGTAAAAAGGTTAAGAAACATTGTTTTAGATAATATAAATTTAATTTTATGGATATTTGTGAAACAATCAAAGTGACATCCAAATATCATTTGAGGTATTTGAAGTTATGATAGATCCATGATACAATCTAAAGGATCCATTAAAATACATAAACCCCAAATCTTAGATACTGGAATTCCAAATACAGTAAAGTTTTCTTGAAGTTCTGATAAAACAACATAGCTTTAATTTGCATATTCAATTAATTTAGAATTTTTTATCGAGTGGTCATAGTTTTTTTATGGTTGGTTTATGGAAACTTATAATTTGGAAAGACAATCATCATATAAAATGACAATCATTAGAAGTACACTATTTTTTTCATTGTTTATATTAAAATCCAATTGTGCCAACCGCGTCATTCCAAAATAATATATTTTTTACACAATCTGTCACGTGCAGTTTCTAGTCAGTGACGATAATGAAAATAAACTTCTTTACCTGAGTGGCCAGATGTCTGTTTACAAAAAAAAAACAATCCGAACTATGATCATTGGTCGAAAAGCTTTACAAAAAATTTGTCTCTGATTCACTATTTTATTTATTCATAAGCTCAATATTTTCGTTCAAGGATAAGAAAATTAGAAATCGGAAAGTTTGTCTGCTTACAGTCAAAGATCGATTTGCACGAAGGGAAATTAATTATTTTGGTTGTAAATTTCACGGCCAAACAAATTTTCACCCGGTGCAATTTGGCTCAAATTAGGTATGTTCAGTTTATTCCGCAATTCCACAAGCTGTTCCATAACTTTTTTGATTACTTCTTCTCTAAGAACATTATTAGATGATAATCCTGCAGTGAGAGATTGGAAAGAGTCTGAAATAAGAAATAGAATAATGAAACTAGTAATTACTACAGAAAAAATATATGAGGTGCCGGGTCAGTGAATGATAAAATGTGACTGAATGAATATGAATTAAATATTTTTTGTATCCAAGGTAATATAATGTTTTATTTAAGAAATCGACCAGTCGAGTTAAAAAAATAACATTTTTGGTGCATGTTAAATAATAGGAATAAAAGATTATTTTCTTCAATCATTTATATGAGTGCTGTCCTTTTGACTGGTTTTTATTTGTATCATAAGTTAAAGCACTTACCATTTTTTATTGAGTCCACTGCTTCATGTAACATTTTGATAGCACGGCCGATCGCGGTGCACTTTTTCATAGATTCCATGCTTAAAGCTAGTTTTCTACATCTCATTAGAGTGGGATTAGACGATTCCATTGAATCAAGTTGATCTAGAATGCAATTTTATGTCAGGAGTTTATACAAGATTACAAGACATGGAAAAGGCCCCCTAAACCCGATTAATAATTTTTTGAAAATTTTGCAAGCTAAAACAAATTTATCTACCTTTGTTTTTTTCTAAATTATGTTTTGAATTAACATTTAATATTAGTTCTGTATCATTTCATACACCAGGGTTTCCCAAACTATGTTTTGCGGAACACTGATGTTCCACGTAACATTAATAGGTGTTCCATGAACAACTACATTACTTAAAAACAACTCTTTTGCAATATTCTCAGAAAACTACTAAGAATGACTCCTGAATATATCTCATTTCACTCATATAATTCGCATCTCGTTTCGCATTTTTTTCTAACACGCAACAAAAATGTCTAACTCTAGCTGAGAAACTGAAAAAAATTCAAGAAGTTGAAAAAAATCCAGTAGAAAAACAAATAGAATTACTTAATTTAGTTTAAAATTACGCAAGTTTGAAGGGTCTCTGTTTGAATTTAAGTGTCAAACTGCAAATAAGCAACTTAGTTTGTATTTAGCAATTTAAATAGGTATATGTATATATTTATTCTTTAATAAAAAAAGTGTAAACAGAATAAAACATTCTTCATTTTCGTACTATTTGAAGATTTTTCGTTTGATTATTACGGTCCCTTGAAAAATGTAGAATCGGGGTTACACTGTATGGTAAAATAAAATAAAATAGATTACTACTTACTGTTTGCGTCTTCATCACAGCGTGTTAGGTTTGGAGAATGTATCAAAACCACAACTACCACTAGTGAAATAAAGGAAACTTTGAACATCTTTCTGGTAATGATTGCAGCGTGATATTGAATCGGTGGTTAATATTCAATTGTATTTTTGTGTTCTGTATTTGAGATTTATATAGATATTGAATTGACACAAACTCACCTTATCGACAGTGTATTTCAAATTTATGCAGTACAGATTGTGATAAAACTATTGCAAAATATAATATACCTTTTGATAAATATAGCTTGATTATTTTTAAATAAATTTTATATTGACCTTACTGGTAGTTGAACGTAGACTAGACTAGGGTAAAGCTCTTACCAATTAGAACACCGAGGGTGATGATTATTAGTTATATACAGGGCTTTCTTTTTGATGTAACATGGAGGAACAGCTTCTGGCACCATTCTTCTTGGCATTTTTAATTTTTCAAATCAATATTTGCATTTTTTTTAATATTTTGCTATGAAAACTTTTTGTCATAGCACTCATTAATTAATTTCATTATACAAAAAACAGTACCAGGTTCATATACTTACTCTGTGACCAGAACCAGGGTCTTAATGCTTGATATATTGTGTTGTTATGCAAAATTCTTTTATATACAACAACTAATCCCAACGAAAAATAATAGAAAATTGCATTTATGTGCAGAGTCATTAGGCTTTGAAGTACTGAATATTGGAAGAGTATCTTCTTAATAGCTTAACGACCGCTGGACGCGTATTTAAGTCTTTGAAAACCAATGGTTGCTGGCCGGCGGACTCATATATGTGTATAGGTGAAGTATCTGGAAGCTAGAAAATTAAATTTGGTAAAGATATCTCAATTAGTTTACAAATTATAGTGAATTTAGTAAAATTACAATTTTTCGCAAAATTGCCTGGCTGCCAGGTGAAATTCTATAAAAAAACGTGCAGTCGTTAAGCTGTTAATAAAGAATAGTCTTCTTATTGAACTGAAATTATGTTTTGCCACACTAAAAGGATGCTTGATAGAAATTAGATTTGGGCTTATGTATTTGACTGACAATATTGGCCAGAAGATATTGATAATTGGTTGAAATTTGGAGAAATGGTAATTAAAAATATGTCAATCAGACTACAATTAGACAAACGAGAAATGATTCGTTGATTTCGTGGATATATTTTTGAAACGAAGTCCAGAAAATTAATTACATTTGATTTATGCACTAAATTCTATTGTTTCAATCGATTTATCGATTTCTATTCGAAGGCATGGGTGTTTTCTAAAAATTCTCTCCTACCCTTCCAATCCTAAAATGAACAGGGTAAAGAACAGCGATTAGTTAACCACTAGTCCTGTTCTAACCTTATGCTTCTATCATTACTCTCTTCAAAAAAAAGAGGTTAAACAACTGAGTAACAAGGAGTTCTCGTAAAAAACTTCTGTTGATATGCTCTATAAAAAATCTATGTGCTCCAAATTGAGAGCGGATTTGCAGAGACATGCCTCATGCTCAAGTGCTTGATGTTTTTAGCCATTAATGATTTCAAGATCATTTTTTAAGCCTTCTTATTCATTTTGGAATGTTATAACCAAGTAGTGTAGTGCTAAATAAAAAAGTCTGAGAGTGTTGATTAATTATAATATTTTTATATCCCCTACTCGTAGTGATCCAATTTTTGTTCCAATAAAATTCTGACAAAACCTTCCAATACAATGTTATGAAAATGATTTTATTATATTTATGTAAAAATTTACATTTATCCCAAAATCTCCAAATTGTCCAGAAAAATTGTGAGGGAGCGCCAACCCCGTGGGCCCCTGCCCCACTACACCACTAGTTATAAGTTACTTCAAGTTGATAATACCTTTAGTCAACCATTTTTGTCCCAGATTTTACATAACTAAGCAAAGTCAATAACATAACATCATAAATAGGACCATTTAATTGTCTTTCATATGATTTGTATATTAAATGTGAAAATAACATTTTAGCATTGTGAGGCTTAAAGAACATCCTAGAGTAGCCGATAAATAAACGCTCTTATGCAGAGAAGTGTAATCATCTCAACTTAGATTTAGTCAACATAAGCTTGTTAATTTTACTGCATACATTCTCGAAAAAGATGCTTAATTCAATAGTCGAATGAGGGGATTCCATATGCAAGGAAAAGATTTGCTGGGTTCAATGCTTTTGTTACATCATGTTTAAATTGTACAAATATTAAATTTATTACTGACTTACCGTCAATTTCTTATCATTGAATGTGAGTTATTGTAGATAAATTCACTAACAGTATTAAATGTTACCTTTTTACCTTTTACTTTGTAAAAATGAGAGTTTTTGCTAATGTTAAATATACCAGTAAGTAGGAATAATTGTGTTGTTCACTTAATCCAAAAAAAAAAATGAATATATAGCATGCACTATTCAGGGTTTCCCAAACTATTTCTGCAATGGAACACTTAGAAAATCTGGAAATTTGAACACTTTGTTTTTTTTGGGTTGGGTAATTCCTAATAGTTAAAATCAAACAAATATGTTATTAAAACACTTTGGAGGACTCTTCAAATCAGAATCACTGATTGAATCGATTAATTACATAGTTAATCACTTGAGCTTAAGACTTGCAGTTTAGCGGCCACAGAAAATAGATTCTGATCCCTGGAACCATCCTGACTAGTTATCGAAAAATATTGCAAAAGAGGTGTTTTAAAGTTATGCAGGTGTTCGCGGAACACCTATTCAGGTTCCGTGGAACACCAGTGTCCGGCGGAACATAGATTGGGAAACCCTGCACTAACTAATAAGCAACATATTTTTAAATACATAATTTTTCTAGATATGGTATGTAAATGTTTCTATTATTCATTATTTGTTTGTAAAAACAAAAACTATTTATAATATTTGTGTGGGTATTATTTTTTCTGAAGTAATTTGTGACAATCTGGTATTTTTTATTTTAAATAAAAAGATTCTAAACTCTCTTGTTATTTTTATTAAGAGAAGAATTTGTAATTGAGAGAAATGATTGCATCATCTTCAAACCGAGCAATAGAATTTTCAAACTGAACATCAAAAGTGAAAATACTTACTGAGATTCTTTTGATTTTGTAGATCACTAAAAAAGTACTAAGCAACCTAAAATTTTAAGATAATCTTTTTATTTTCTTCCTTTTAATTATTCAGCATTTTTCCACATTTCTTTGTTAGTCCTGTTAGTATTTTGGGAGTACATATATATATTGTATGTATACATTCGAACTTGGTTATTATGAAGAAGATGGGACCGACTGATCACATGAAGACATGAAGTATCTGGAGCGGTCACATAACACAAAAATACAACAATTAGAATTTATTTACACATGTATAACATTTTTCTGTCAATCCGCTTTTATTATAAAATTTAAAATTGACGCTTGTTTCACTGTTTTCACTCTCATCGACGATATTTTTGCTTAGTATACCCGAGAAGTAGCTTGTTATAAAAGTGAATAAATGTAGGCATAAAACCATAAACTAAAATGTCAACAAATGTTTTCTCATTACATTCGAGATCTCGCTATTTCCATAATCATAATAACCAAGCTCGACTGTATTTATTTCCTCTCAAATACCCATCTTGACAGTTCGGTATCAATACTGAAAAGGATATAACAAAATAAATGTTCAAATAAAACTCGGTGCTTAACTATTTATTGAGATTTTTATGTTATTTTTTTCAATTACAACAAAAGTACATAAACCCTACATTGGCACAATTTACAACACTAATTATTCAATTATAATCGAGAAGTTTTATTTTTCAAATTTGTAAGCATAAATAATTACGTTAGAAATTTTAGATCAGCTATCTTACATGTGACGGATCCATCAAATTATTGCTGTGAATAAATAGAATGATGTCATCAACATCAGTTATATTGTCTAAAAACATATTAACATCTGGTAATCTGGATATCAACTAGATAAAATTCAGCGTCAGCACCTATCAAACTTGCTCTCTGTATATATAAAAAAACATTTATTTAGTAAAACGACTTCAAGTGACAAAGTAATAAATATAATGGAAAAATAATGTCTGTCTTGAAGCTGTTGCTACACAATGGGCATATATTATAATATTATTCATATGTTAATTAACTACTTAGAAGATTTGGAGGATTAACAATAATTCTATGATAGAATTAAATTCTAATGTGCTCTTTTTCTATACAGCATTTCTAATAACTAAAGAGTTTAATGTGTTGATTTGCTGTTTCCCAATTTGAGTGTAATTGTATTATAATTGCCAATAGATAATTTCTTCCATTCATAATGCTTAATTTTAAACATGAACTATTAATATTATTTAATCCTATTTCACACCTTATATTAAAAGGAACTTCAGTAAATGTTTTAATATGTATGTGACAATTTAATGCTTATTAAATTTAATTACAATGTTACATTCATATAAAAATCTCAATTTAGAAATCTCAGCAATAGTATTCAGTTTTTATACGATATTTGTCAATGGCCAAAATTATTTGAAAGTTCTTAAATATTTTATATCAATCTATTGTTTCATCAAATAATAAAAAATATTAAATGGAGTGTGTTTATCATAATATTTGAAAACATAAGTGAATTCATTATGTACAGACTTCGAAACATATGAAAACAACTCTCCAATTTTTTCAATACTTTTTGATCAAAAACTATACAAACTCATAGTTTGTTTATAAACTTTAGGGCCCTTGTAAGTGTAGTATTTGTTACCATTGTTATTCGTTATGACCTACCAGATATAGACTATATTTTTACAGATTTTTCAAAAACACTTTACAAAGGACGGTATTGTTAATAACTTCAAAATCTCCTGTTTCAATTTCAAGATTTAATAAAATAAATAAATCATGAGAACATACAACAGCTTATAATGTAATCCAAATAACTTTTATTTTACATTTAATTTTACGATGTGGGTTTTGCATACGTAGGTATTTGTTTATTTATTTAATTAAATGAGATTTTTCATGATCCTGTAATGTTGCATCAAAATAAAAATGAGATTATTTTACAAATGTTATTGACATATATTTGAATTAAACTAAAGTTATCTTGTTTTATAAAATACTCCATCTATGAAGGGCTAATACAATCTTAATAAATACCTTTAAACTTTTGTGAAACTTAAGTTACATTAATTATTTACAGTATTGCAATTATTTCATTTCTATCTGGTAAAATCTATGGCCATTGATGATTATCAAATGTTTTCCAACAATGCAACAAAATCAGAAAAGAAGACAGACATGCAAATACGATTTTATTTTCTATCATGTTAATGAAGTCTAATTTAAAGTTATGATCCATGTCCTTTGAATAGACTTTGACATTGGTACAAATACTTTTAGTTTTATTTCAAATACAATAAAAATAACAAATTTTCTGACACTTAAATATTTAATTGACATAAAATAATAAATACTCACTGTCTGTTTTTTGTACACTGTGCATTGCTGTGTAATTAATAGCTTAGGCTCTATTTCATATGTGTTTAATATTTCCCTGTGCTTACATCAGTGGCGGTTCTAGGTACTGGGCTAGGTGGGCTAAGCCCGACCTGCATTTTTCACCCAATACATTAGATGGCTGAATAAAAATCAACAGCAATTCGGCCGCTGAATAAAATAAATACATTTATTAGCGTAACTTACCTTTCCCAAATGAATATAATATCTTTGTTTTAATTTTCCTCTGTCAATATAAGACAATGTTACGTCTACCTACAATCATATTCTCGATTGTGTTTTGTATTACAATTTTAAAGTGAGCCGGCATAAAAAAAACAATAACCCTATAAATACTTCACAGGGAACAGGAACTGGAACACGTCACTGGCAACACCACTCAGGGGCTAAATTCCTCATGCCCGTAACCACAGACAATATCATGCAATATTTCTTTACACTGGGGCGCAATCAAGCACGATTAGATTTTTTTTGTATTTGTATGTACGGAAACGTAATCAATCACAAAGGATAGTGTTTCAATCTGTCAAATTTCTGTTGATCGTTGGGGGCTGATCTGATTCAGCCCATTACGCATACTTATGCATTGAAACACAATACCAATATCGTTGTATTGTATGAAAGTGACAGGTATTGACTTTCAGTGACAGCAAGTGACAGTTCTATACTGCTTTTAGTAGGTACTTGTTATTTCACTTTGAAAGAGACGAATTTAAGGATTCCGTGTTATTATTCTATTATTTCTTAGTTACATTAGCATTGATTTTATTATATAAAAATTTATGCATTGCAGTAGTATCGTAATATTTGTTAATTTGCTTGTAGATTAATGTATAAAGTGAAGTGGAAATATGCTTTTCTCTAGCCCACCCAAGATTTCAGGTCAGGAACCGCCACTGGCTTACATTATAACTTTGTAGTTAGCTAAATTATGATCGACTTAGGTATGTTGTGTTTGCTTTAACAATTAATTAGCCAACATACATATTTTCAGAAAAAATATATTGACT
The DNA here is from genome assembly GCA_031772345.1 of Himalopsyche anomala. Lineage (NCBI taxonomy): Eukaryota > Metazoa > Arthropoda > Insecta > Trichoptera > Rhyacophilidae > Himalopsyche > Himalopsyche anomala. The sequence goes on from CM062823.1 coordinate 14,443,385, forward strand.
ACTCTTTATTAACCTTTTCAGTAACGCAATGTTTTAAGCTAAAAAAAACATTTACTCACATGCCTACCACATGTTTTTAATAATTTTTGAATAATTTTAAAAAATAGGACTGATTTTATGAATATTAAAAGTTTACTTATAAAATGATATATATAGTTTAATATTTTCAAGATACATTCGTGGTCTTCAGTGGCCTTACGGTATTCGCGCCGTTCGTATGTAGCGGCCACCAGTGGCCTTACGGTCTGAAGCGGTTAATAGGGTTTCCTGAGGATCAATACACTGAAGTTCTTATTTTCTCTGCTTCATAATATTATAATGCATTTCCTTCATAAGTTTATTGTGATAATAATTTAATCGGTGTTTTAGTCCATTAATACATACATATATTATCATAACACAGTCATAACCTTTTCTCTAAAATCTAAATATTGTCTCTTTTAAGTCTCTTTGTGGTATTAAATAAATTGAAATCTGAAATGCTCTCACTGTCATATTTAAATGATTTGATAATTTTATTATTTTGCGAAAATTGGTGTGTAAATCATAATTTTAGTAACTATATTGTTATATTCAAATAATTATTGGAAATAAGCAAAGTTTTAGCATATTCATAAATTAAATAAGGTATGTGATGAACATGTTAGTTGTGTTCACTCGTCGTCTTTCAATATTGTACGAACATTCTGAAATAATTTTACACATGACCTCCAGCCATGAATCATCAAAAGACAATCAATTTTTGACTTATATATTATTATATCCTGGCTATTATTTGTGTTAATGAATTCAAGAATTGTTTTATTTTAAAATTTATATAATAAACACAGAATAATTATTATGGATATGCAAACGTAAGACTGGAACATACAAGGAAAACAAACAATACCGTAAGAGCTTGGCTTATGATTGTTCCTATATTAGCGTAACGAACATTGAGGCAAGATATAAAAGATTTCTGTTTTAAAACCAGGACTTAATACCAGGAATAAATAAGTTAAATATATATCATTTGTATACAGTGCTGCAGTGGCAATTTTAACAACACACTCACATGGCGTTTAAGCCTTCCAATATATAAAGTCTTTGATACTAAAGATGACATCCTTTTCCATGATTTCAATAAATGAAAAGCTAGGAGTATAAGCTAAAATATATATATATATATATATTAAATTAAGATAAATATGACAGATAGTCAGCATGTTTCACGACTCAGGTATTGTAATCACTATGGTGTTTTGTGCTTATTGGGTTTAAATTTATGGTTCAACTTATTTATTGGTTGCCTCAGTGCTCTTTGTGTATCCAGTTTTAATTTACCAGGCTTGTAGATTAAAAGTAATATATTTTATGGTACATATTGTTGAATATTTACATTTATATAAATTGTTTCAAAACCAGGTCCACTTACATAATATATTTTTACTAAGCAACATTTTTTGTTATCTTCAAAATAGTTACTTGGAAGTTATTTCTTTGTTTGGAATAGTTTTATTAAAAAGCAATTTTATTTAAGTCATGACATTTCAACAGAGCATCGAAAGCAATACCAAAGATATCACTCGTCTCTCCTTTCGTACTCATTGCCTTTCAGAGAATTTATTATTTTTACTCGTAAGTACATCATTGCATTATACTTCATAAGTCCTTTATCTCTGTCATATTCAGTGTTCTCTCCTATCCGTATTTTTACTAAGACATTTTGATATTAATTTTAATATCTGAGATTGTCTCTTAAATGCGCCATCTTAGTGTATCCAACTTGTGAGCATTTACCCCACCAGGACCTTTCCAAGCAAACCTTGGCTGGTTTTAAAACAAAACATTTTGTCTGGACAACATTGAAGAACAGTTGACCAACCATATTTGCCGCATCTGTATTTGCCAGTTTGAGACAAGATCGGAATCTAGAAACAGAAAAAGAAACATGTAAAACCATTTTTTTTTCATTAATCAAAACAAAACATTTTTTGGTATACAGCAGAGTATGATGTGTCCATACAACAGGACTGAGGCGTTTTTGCAAGACATGATGCTCTGTGAAAGAAATCACGAAATGAAGACTTTATTTTATGTTTTAGACTAGAATTTATTCGGAAACAACAAATCTCTAAACGTGAACATGATAACAAAGATAACACATGGTTTTTTAAATATAATTTAGATGATCAGTGGCGTAACTAAAAAATCTGGTCCCATATGCAAAAGTTATCAAAGGGCCCTTATTTTTTTTTTACAAAAATAAAATTTATGCAAAGAAAAATATGACATTGGTGTAGAAAATTCACAGTTTTCAACGAATTAGGGACAGTAATCATTACACGTCTTTTTCTGAGATTTTTTAGCTGGCGATAATAGCAAAAAACGGTTACTTTTATTTTGCACGTAGAATCGAAAAAGGCCCTCACTTAGTATTAATTTTCTTATTTTTTTAAAAATTTACTTATGGATATAAATTTGGGGCTCCCTGAGTCCAAAGGCCCTTATGCTTTGCGTAGGTGTGGTGGTTACGCCACTGGTGTCCATAAAACAGAAAGGAGGTACCAAATACTTTGAAATAATCTGAGGGAATAAAGTATTCAAGTAGTTTGTGAAAATTAAAAACGTATTTCAGAAGTGTATCATTCTTATTTTGTGGTGATATGGATAAAAATTTGAGCCAAGGGAAAGCTTTTTCTCTACACCAGTTCTCTGTTTTCGGGGACGGCACTGCTTTTGATCAATGGTTTTTATTTCCTTACAGTCAACCACTATTCGGATATAAATTGAACTTAACGTTTACGGGCATATCATAAAGCCTCTAAAACAACTGCCATTCTGCAATCCTGGAGGAAGACATACCGCTGGAAGACTGGGACTTAGCTGTATGTGAGGAAGACGGAGTCAGTGGAATGTAGGATTAACATCGTATTTTACGCCATAACAGAAGAAAAGTGAATTACAATTTTTCAGAGTATTTTTGCTTTAATTAAAGATATCTAAGGTATCAATATTATACAATTAATACTAGGAAATTATATAAAGAGGAATCCAATAGTATCTGTATACCAAATAATTCTTTGATTCGCGTAGTAAAATCTTTTCATCATTGTTTCAGTTAACTTCTAACTAAACCGTGCTCTTTTCCTATCTGATGGATTAGTAAATTTCCGTTTGATCTGACTGACGTTGGTGGAACAGAGTGACGTAAAAACAAGAAAGAGGGGAGAAATAAGAAATCCTTTGTGAGGCGGGTTAATTAGTCAATAGTTGTATTTATACATAAGAATTGTTTTGAGTTGTGTAGATTAAATACGATTTTTTTCACACCTACTAAAATGTTCACGTGTAATATAAAACATAACGTTCAAAGCATCGTTCATTTTTTTTTTGCTATGAATATAGAACTTTTTATTTCGCACTTGACATAAATGTATTTTACGATAAATTTCAAAATGCAAAATGTCTTTTGCTTCATAGTGCATTTAAAAAATCTACAGAAATTGCAGTTAAGGACTAAGTCTTTAGAAAAATATGTCCCCCAAAGGAAATAGCACAAATCTCTTAATGTCACTAAACGAAAACACACAAATTAACTTTTTATATTTTAATTTACATTGTCTTACACTGTCTTTTGAATAGTGAATTTAACCCGATTATGTATTACCGATAAAAGTATATATTTTAATTATACTGTAACATGTTTCAAAATAGTGACTTAATTGAATTTATTAAAAACATGACGGAAGTCACTGACGATCTTCTTAATGGGCACCATTGTTGAAGAGTATAATTATAAATAACCATGCAAGTTCTATTCAAAATTTTGTATTTGACTTTATTTATGAACAAATCTTTAGTGGCTTTAGTAAGCGCTTACACACGCCCGATTTATTTCAGTGCTTCGGCTTGTTTTTCTATATGAAAGAACATCGTAACCAAGCTAATTTATAAAACTGGCGGTCAAGCTTTTACTTCACTCGGTCAGCGCTTAAGAAATATTGAAAAAATATCCATATTTTTAAACTGTAAAGTAAGCATATTTATTACAAATCAAATTTATATAAAATCGATATAACTGAAGTCATAGGTGGATGAAGGTTTGATAAACAAATCTTGTTATCAGACATCTTATTAAATTTTAAAAATATATAAAAGGTCTCTATATGATTTTTTTATTTGAATTTGTATAAAAGCGTTATTGGTCTTTGAGGCCTTTATCAATAATATTCATCATAGTTTTTTTATATATATAAAGAAACGGCACAATTGAATTGCTTACCTAATTAATTTTTATTTTGTAAAATTGTATAATCAATTGATGAATTATCAACAATGAAAACTTCTGGAAAAATTCTCTTCAATGAAAACAATAAAACAACGACAAATTTAGATTTTATTGAATAACTCTTTTTCCACTTGTGTTTTCAATTATTCAAAACACTCGACTCGCGTAAGAGAAATATTCATAAAGTTTGTTAATATCAATGATGTACGACATTATTATTATAGAAAAACTTTCATACGTCTAAGTGTTGTTGTTAAGTGGTGTAATGAAAAGAGATATCAAATTATTTAACAAAACCTCAATGCAATTGCATTTTTAAAGAAAGTTATCAAATATTTATATATGTATGATAATATGATACCATTCACTTTATGTTTACATAAATGCTGTTGATATTTAAAAAAATATCAATGAACCGAGAACTGTAATAGCATATATATTTTTTTTGCACGTAAGCCAGATTCAATTTACTTTCAACGATTTACAATACAGATATTTTTATGTATGTAAGATATGGTTAATTTTTACCAATATGTTATATTACATATTATATTTCCGCGTACAAAGATTGCTTAAGTGAGAATCCTTGTTTCTTAAAACGTGTAAAAACATATATTTAAGTACACTGCGAAAAAACTACACATGTAGCATTTTCCAAGTAAAGTAAAGTTGCACCCTCACACTGCACAGGGTGCTTTTCCTTTGTGAGGGCGCCAATTAAGAATCAAACGCCAGATATAATGGTCAGCGGTTGAAATAAAGAAAAACACATTAAATACTTTTGTTACTAATGACGTGATTTAAGTTCTCTTAAGAGAGGATTAAATAGAGTATTAGGAACAGATTCTAACTAAAATTATTTCAGCCATATTCCGCCTCGTGAGAAAATAAACGTAATTTGAAATATATGAACAAGATTTTCTATCAATAAAAAATATGAAATTATTAGAGGGAATTGTAATGCTTGTTTTACGAGTGGAATCATAAACTGTTTATTTATCTTAAAAAAAATAACCAGAAATTAAATATTTTTTACTGCTATCCTTATGTGGAAATATATGATTTGTAGAAATTAAATAGGCGGATTATTGGACAGATCATAATAATGGTTCTCTACTCGTTATGTTTTTAATATACATCATATTTATGAGGTTGTTCCAGCGGTGGGCTGCCAATACGTCAACAAGGGGCTTAATCTCGTAGCAATTTTTAGTATTCTGAAGGAGTGAATTTTCTTATAGCTCCTATGCAATTGTATGCAATACTTAAATAAGCAATCGATTGTTACTTAATACATGTAAAATGTATAACAATATGCAATTTACAGTAAACTTATCAATGTAAATAGCTAAAAATATACGAATGTGTATACTAACGTTGTCGTAGATAATATTTATATAAATTAGAAAATGCAGTTATATACTAATTTGATCTGAGAATATTATTTTCTCATAAATTAACAAGGGGCTCGCTGGTCTCAGTAAAATCTAACAAGGGGATCGCGCGAGCACCTCCGAGCCCCCTCCAGCCCACCCCTGGATTGTTCCCAAGTGTTTATTTAATTATACAAGTTATAAAGTTTCAAAATTAGAGTTATGCACGATTCCTTACAATTCTTTTATTAGATTTGATAGTCGTTTTTAATGGCATGTCAATTATGTCTTGCAATGATCGTTATAAAAATGTGGAATTACACAGTTTACAATTTTTGTACCAATTTCAATTTCTGTTTATTAAAGACATAATAATATAAAAATGTTGGATTACTTAAATGTTGTGTGTAGAATATTTTGCCTCGTAACGAGGTGCATATCTTCAGTAAGTAATATTTCCAAAAGAAATTTATCAAATATTTCGGCAAATACGGTAATACACCAAAATGTGTAATATTCATAAATAACCAGAAAAAAACATATTTTTATGACGAGAAAACGGTGTTTTTAAGGCCAAAAATAATGATTTTATGGCTTGGAAACTATTAAGATAAGAAAAAACGTACACAGCTATATTTACACCCCTATAATATTTCAACGTGAATAAAAATACATCGCGGATAAATGGATCGCGACTGTGCCTGCCGCCCTGATCTTCCTTCATCCCGACCGTGAAGTTCGGCTCGCTGTCTACCGAAAACTAAATTTAAAATCAAAGTTATTACTTAAAATCTAAATATATTACTGAATGAATGCCTTGTGAATAGTTTATTCAAACTCACACGGATAAAAAAATACCTATGAATATTAAAAACGAAAGTGTAAATATAACTCGCGGGCTCGAAGCGCCAAAAAAAACGGTGACATGCAACCACAGGAGGTGCATAATTAGAAGTTATTTGGGTGTATTCAATTAGGTTTGTATTGTAAACGATTTTTCTTGCTGAAAAGGCCTTTTAAGATGCATTAAAACACCCATGGTTCATGCGTATTCTATAATACATGTTGTAATAACTAATAATATTGCACAGTATTAATATTAAAAATGACTACGAATTGACGGGGAACCATTCTTGTTTTGTGTTATAAGTATGAGAAAAAAATGGTTAATAAATCTTTAAGTAAGCAAAATATTAGCTACAAGAATATTAAATATTAATTAAAAATTAATAAATCACTCCCTACTGATAGTTTTATTTTAATGTTAGACGTGTAATACAATATGCCTTTGTACTTAATTTCCACTTTTATTTCTCAAGATCAGGACCGGTTTCGCTCATAGCGAACATTGTCAACTGAATGTAGTGAATATTGTGTGTTTTCTTAATATAATACATTTCCAAAGTATTGACAGTGAACACCCTAAAAGTGATACAATACTATTTTTTAGTTTAGGGGACAACGGCGAATTCTGTTTGTGGTTAGGTGCGACAACGTGTCTATTTTTTAGATTCGTTTAAACGCAATTATTTAAGATCAATAATTTTGAAACAATAGCTCTGCTGATATCACTGATGTTGTTTAAATAAAAATACACGCCGCCAAATCAACTCTAGTGCATTTATTAACGAATCAAGATCATTGCAAATGTTTTACATCTGCCAAACAGCTTGAAAGATATTCCAAATAAAGATATGTAATATTCTATGATTTCTGTATCTTATTTATTAATCGTTTTGTCATAAATTTCATTGAAAAATATTAAGTATATTTTTTGCATCTATAAAATTAAACAAAAAAGATTATCTTGTAGAAAAAATAGCATAAAACATTTATTTTATTATGATTTCAGAGTTTTTTTCACACTGGGTTTCTTATATGTGAAACCACCGCAGATAGCACATTTTACCAACAAGTCATAAATTATATATTATATGAAACCCAATATTCATTTTGCTATTGATAAACTGGTTCTAATTTTGTGATAAAAATAACTTTTCTTAAGCATGAAGAATGTGGTTAAATAATATATACATAGGTACACTGATATGTTTTTCCAAAAACAGTTTCATACTCCACTGGTGTATTTCCTACCCCGAAATTGTGGCCTAAAACTAACAATAGACAATTTTGGTTTGCTCTATGGTGGATGATAATAATACACTGCCCTTTAAGTATACTGCCATAAATGAAAAATACAGACACGTGCAAACATAGTTTTTATTTCGCCACAGCAAATGTAAAAGAGTTTTATTAACTGACTCTTATTCGAATGTGACATATTTATAACGCGTAATGTTTTACCTTAGTTTAAAAAAATTAACGTATTATCATATCGTAGCTATCGCGAACGGGTAAACAAGATTATAAGGTTTTGTTATTAAATAAATAATCTTATTATATCATTCCTTTCATCCAAATTTTCATACCCATGTGTGGAAATTTAATGATAAACACCCAACTGCAGAATAAATTTTAATAAATGTATTTTATCTAACATATAAAGACCAATTTTAGAAGACACCGGCTATGCAGAATTCACGATTTTAAATGTTATTTAATGTTTAATTTTATTGTATTAATAATAATTAATGCATGTTTTAAATTGATTGTCTAATTTACAATCCCGCCTACCGCACAGAAAGGTTTGTTTTATATAAAAAAATCTAATTCCAACAATTGGCAGAGTATTGTTGGCATTCCAAGTATTTTAAAATTTCAAATCACTTGATTTCAACTGCTTAAAAGACATATTTGAATTAACTAGTAACAAAACTGGAACCGTCTGATCAGCCGAGCTTTCACCGCTAAATTATGTAAACCGAATGTTAAAATTATAACTATAAAAATACTAGTAGTTGAAATAAATAAGAGAAAATATAAATACAGTTTTGTTACCATATTAATGTGCTATTTAGAAACTCTCGTAGAAGAAAGAATACATAACATGTGAAAACAGTTAATAATTTAGGCCAAATGTAACTAATAGTTGGTGCTGTCGTTTTTCGTAAAAAAGTATCGTAAATCAAACTGCAGCTACGACAATTTACCCCATATAAATTGAGAAATATAATATATGTAAAAGAGTGTTCACACCATTTAACAATTATCTATGAGTCAGTCGATATTGATAAATCTAGTCTATGGACCGTGTTTATGTGTTTATTATTAAATAAATTTTCTATAGATGTACCGTAGATATACCCAACATATATATTCAAATATATATACTGATATCGGTTGCTGTAGGTATTTCGTTTAGTTATTTTTATAATTATAATATTTATATGTAATAAATTCAAAATAATACTGTATTTATATAATTTTTTATTCATTTGATATGTATTTCGGTTTCACACCTTCTTGCGATTAATGTTTAGGCCGTTGAAATTTCATTTTAGTGACAGAAAATAAATCATTTTTTTGTTCGTATTGCCTAATAAAATGCGTGATTAAAAATTCAAAATTACACCATTCCATTATCTTCCTCAATTTATCGTCTTCGCTTATTTTTACCGAATATGAACGAGGATCATATTCTAGATCAAGTCTTTTTAAGAAAAGAACACTTTAAAAGTTCGAGTTTCCGGTGTTCAAAGTCACTTCCCGTACTTTGAGACTCGTCTATTTCCGTTAAGCCAAGTATCCAGCCAGAACCCTTTGTATTTAAACTTTTAAAGACTACCAGACTTTCATAATAATCTTTACTAGATTATTTTCTGCTTCTTCGCGTGTTGAAGGAACAACTTGTTGCTTTGATGAATTTAAAGGTAAAACTATTCAATACTTACTGATAGACTGACTGGAGATTGAATTAGCGAAAACTTCTTTAAAATATTATAAACACCAGATTTTGTTAAGTTCATTCGATGCTTTAGACTCTTATGCTTAGGAGCATGTACATACAACTCAAATTTGATCGCGGAGAAAGGATTAATTAATATACATAATTGTACGGATATTTTAATTTTAAGTTAAAATAACTACATCTGATTTCAATGTATCAAATTTCTTAAAACTGGGAAATCATTCGAGATAAACTCAATGAGAATTTATTAGTCACTTGAGATCAACTTGACGAAAGAGAGATTTCAAATGTTAATTAAATAAATCTAAATTTAACATTGACCTTACCCAGACCCGTGTGATTCCTAGAGCAAGGCTCTTACCAATTGGATCACGGAGGTTGACTGAGGTTTCCATCTAAGATTAATGGTCAATAATGATAAATACTATTCTCGTAACTTAAAGTATATTTCATAATATTCACGTTGTTTACAATCGTAGGACGATTAGGAATATTACCAAAAATCGATGAAGGGAAACAACTTAGTTGTTCACTTTTAGGATTTTTCATATTTCTCTAAATTAAAATCTTTGTAATCGCATAAAACAGTGATTATCAAACAAAGCAGTGGTCAGTTATGAAATAAAGACACTATTATAATTTAAGACTACATCATCAAGATATAAAACATCATAGTGGGATGTAAATTAATCTATCGGTAAACCTTTGGCATAGCTCTTTTAATTTTATTTCGCGTCTTTCTTATTCGCAATTTCCAAAATAGAAATTGAAGTATAACAGCGCTTAAGAATAAGTATTTTAAAAGAAATAAAATGTTAGTACGCAAAATTAATGTATATTTTACACTATTATCACTTTAATTTTGTAGCATTATTGATTTTTATACCGAAGTATGTTTTTTTTACAATAAATAATCATAAATAAACACAACTTTTAAAAAAATGCGTAGACCTCTACGCGGCGTAGACAATCATATATCAGCCAGTTTATACAGATCTGGCTTGAGCTCGCATATTCTATTTGATTTGCTCAATTGCGTCATACTGTATTCGATAAATAAAAAAAAGCAAAACACTTCAAATATGTATAATTGAACACGTGTTTGAAAGATTTTCAGCCCCCAATATAAACTATCTCCACATATCGACTGTAGAAAAGAAAAAGGACGTAACCCACACATAGCAAATTTTACAGGAAGCACAAAAAACGTGTTTTGATGATTTTGGGCCGTATTCAAATTATGAATTATACACGACCTTGAAGTGCACGGAGACTTCTAAACTGATGTTTAATTGACATAATCTAATATTGATTAAAGAAATTGTCTAGGAAAAACCTTTTTTTCAGTCTTTTTTCTTGATTTAAATTTTCACGAGCTCATCTTTTTTCAAACTTGAAAGCTTAATTCGGCATTTGCAGCTTACATCCTTTTGATAGAACGTGTATCAAGTTTCATACATTGTGATTATTGAAATAATGCTGTTTTGAAAAAACTGTGGATTACGTCCTTTTTCCTTTCCACAGTCGATATATACTAATTCAAATCAAAACAGAGACAGTATTTATGTATATTTGAGTAAATTATATATTTACACAAAAAATATTTAATTTTAAAGTGTTGTCTGATTTTTAATGCGTTCACTGTATTATTCCATAAAATGGTAAATTCCAAACACTCAAACATATGAATTACGTAAGTGTTTTTTGCTTATCAAAATATAACTTGAATAAGACCAGTGTCTCTGCACAATTAAATCACAATAAACTACACACATGATCACTTGGGCAAAATATTTAAAATTACGCATACACAAAAGAGGTAGTCAATGTCCATACAATGTTCACCAATACATGTGACTACCAAAGGGATATCTCGCATTACGGGCGAATGCCTCTATTGTTGTTTGACTATCATTGTCAACTGGGGTGCGCTAGTCTTCTCAAACTGCTGCCGTGCATTTGGGATACGTCCTATTAAATTCGACCTCATAATATGTGATATCAAATAATATTTACCACCCTGAACATCTTCTTTAAAGTTAATACTAAAATAAATTTCGTACCCGCGGCATATCTTAATACGAAAATAAAATCAATTGAAACTCGATAAAATAAATCTTAATTTGAGATGTGGAGGTTTATGCTAACGTTGCGAGACAAAAGTGACAGATGGAATAATGTCGACACAGTAAATATGATCGCATTTATCGAAAAAAGCAACCTTTGCGAATGAATAACAGAACTATGCTTGAGTTAACTAACTTCTGTTTTGGCATCTGGGCGTGTAATAAGAGCTTTGATCCAACATGAAGTCAGATAAGACATTCGCATATTATCTTTCAATGAAAAGTAATCTTTTAGCATATATTAATGGTAAAGCGTACCGCAAGGAGTATGATCACGGGGTGTAGCAAAGATCCTCGAGGACATTTCATGGACTTACGTCTAACGGTGGAAACGTTATTTTACGGAACCAACCTGTTGCTTTGAACCAGTGAATTCGGTGTCCTGAAATCAGCGCAGCATGAAGCTTATTTAAGATCATCTGGCATGCTAGATACAACTGCGATGCCAAGAAACTATCTATACATACACGTTTAAACACTTGTATGTTTATGAGTCCATAGACAATTAAGATGGATATCATCACACCAAAACCATATCAATGCTCCCACGATATGTGGGTGACAAATCCTCTTACTTGATATGGATTGACAAGCTGGATAATAGTTAGTATGCCTAGGGGCACGCACCGGTTGGCTGCCGAAATATTGACAAAGGGCTCGCTTAATCTCAAAGGTATTTTAGGTGAGCTGAGAAAGGGATGATTTTTTTTATTACTCTTATATAATTACATATATTTAATAATGTTACCTAAAACAATTATATTGAAAAATAATATTTAACTTTTCCGGTTCTAAGCTCAAGAAATGCGACCCCAATACCCACATTTTCTTAAATATCAATTTTAATATGGGTGATACAATGTTTATAACTAAGGTATTCTTATATCATAGTTTTTTGGACCTTTTGTAGTTTATATAAATACGCGATAAAACGATTACGCGATTACGAGATATGCGCCCGCTTATCAGTGATCGTTCGTAAGATAGCTGAGCTAAACGCCTCAGTTGCAAATTCATATTTGTGCTGGGATGACGTCTTTTTTACGCAAAACTTAAAATATGATTATTTATAAAAAAATGTATGAGGAATGATGCAGAGAGATATTCTAAAGCACTTAGACTATTTTTTTTTTGAAATTCATAAGAATAAGGCTAACTTTGAAGAAACCACTGGGGTCCCTAAACGACCCCCATCGGCAGAGAAGTATTTTTATAGTCTCCGAGCCGCGAGAGTTAAGTACCGTAAGACAATAAATAATATCACTAGATAAGAAATCTATTAACCTACATTACATTACAAGAGTGTAGAGCAAAAAAGAAACAGATTTTTCAATTTCTACTCCAATTCCATGTTTCAAACGTTATACTCAAACTTTCGTAGATTAATATATATGTACTGCGTATTGTAATATAATTATAATGCATATTAATACATTATATTACGCATATAACTAAGAATATTGTTTTTTTTTTAATTTAACAAGGGGCTCACTAGTGAGCTGCGAGCGTCCTCCAGCCCATCCTAGGGGTATTTTTTGATAGCTGTGTTCCGGAATCTTTTTAAGCATACACGTTTTCCAACCGACAATGATGAACAAATACGACAAAGCAAACGCAACCAAGGTTCATAAGGTACGGTAAAGGTTTTTGCCTGGTTTTGTGGTAATGAATGACACTACCGATGTTTTGCTCGTCGGCTAGCAACGACGACCTAGTGTGCTCATAAGATAACAAGAATGAATCTCAAAATTTGTTTTTTTTCAATTAAAAAGTGGATAATGTCAATCCAACTGTTCAAGCATCGAATGCTAGAACGTGACGCCACTTTTTGTTTTAAAGAAAAGGTCACTCTGGGCATTAAAATCATGATTCAAGGGATGTTCTATTTAAGAATTTGCAAAAATTTTAACGTAAGGTAATAGTGTTGGAAAAGTTTGACATGCGTACATTTTCCAAAACGTCCGTTTTCTTTGCCAATCGGTGCGTCAGTAATCCTAACCCCTTCCCCGCGTTCGTGTCAATGCTCAATGCATTGTTACCATTCGAAGCAAGAAAAAAGCGCGGGAATAGACAATGTTGGACGGCGATTAATGACTTCTGCGAGCAGTAAGTGATCTACGGTCACTTAGAAAGATATTAATTGTTTTGAGAATTAAATAGATAGGTTTATATTATTATAACATAGAAAAATTGAAGACATAACTTAACGAGACCGAAGCACTTTCATTATTTATTTTCAAACTATTTGGTATAGATACATGCGTTAACTCATTTAAGCCATTAATTACATGAGGTTAGGTTTAGTAATTGTGAACACTGTTTTTTATATTACAGATTTATTAAGTTTCTGTCGACGAATTGTATAGTATTAATTTGGTGGATACAAATAAAATACATATATGTTCATTATAATTAATATTAATTCAGTTTCTTTTCAATTTGATTTAATTGTTAAGATCATGTCTTATAATTTCATAATTAACCAATATCATATGAACTACTTTGAATAAGATGTAATTAAGTTTATTTTTTATAAGCTTTTATAATAAATATTTATCAATTGAAGTCAAATTCTACATACAAGCAATTTTAGTTTTTTATATTAATCTGCCAAAAAGTATATACATATTTTACAACTAGCCATTCACCAACTTTATCGCTGCCATAACCAGACACAATAAATTGAAAATATTACTCCCTACCGTTAATTTTTTTAGTTTGTAATATATGGTTATTATTTCACTTACCTCAAACACTTTTACCGAAGTATGACAAATCTTTTTAATGTGTAAAAATTGTAGGGCTTACCTTTCATCACACCGACAATGCATTAAAGTATTCGGTCTCCAATTAAACAGACCATATCTGGTCTCCGTGGCGGCTATCCAAAACGGACATCTCATGTCGTGACTTCTGCAGCACCTGTCTGCGGAGGAAAATGCTCCAAGTTGAGCATGAGAAGATGCACTATACCCACGTCCACACCAGAGAGTGCCAGGCACAAGGACTGATCTGGCAGTTCTACGCCTGAAATTGCTGTGGTGTTAGTTATACTATGTATTAAGCATTATTTTGTTATTTCAAATAAACACAAAACGTTATTGACATCACACAAAAAATGGAGCAATGATGTTAAAAATAATAAATTTTATATGATATGAGATTGTATCTTATTATTAAATTTATAATGTCAGTTATTGAGTATGTATTTATAATATAATGGTAACGATACGCGATCGAATGTTTAAGCTAAAAACAGTAAATAGTACTTTTTTCATTATGAAGTAAAGCTCCAAATATAAATAATGTGATTGAATTGTTCTTTGGAAAGTTATACATATATTATATTATATCACCGTGCATATGAGGACTCGGGTAACTGGCGGAAGTTTTCATATTCTTTGAGTGTGCTCGAAAATCAATAAAACGTTTTTTATAGATAAGACCTAAAAAAGTAATATGAAATATGACTTTGTTATTTTAATATAATTTACATTTTTTTTTGTGAAATCAGTTTAAAAAACTGCCGCATTTGCTATACAGAACCATTTAATCAGCCGCTTTTGTTACAAACTAGATGTCAAGTCTTCGAAAATGTACATGTAAAAGCCTTTTTAAAACGAAAAAATAACTTACTACTATATGCGGAATTGCTAGCTCTACACGATAAAATATTTTATCTAACGCATTTTCGACAAAACTAGAAAACTGCCGTGTTTGTTTCTCGAGCTCTCATATCTTAATTGTTTTCGAAGATATATATTTTTAAAAAATAACGAATTAATTTTCATTAATTTATTTATGACATATAAATCTCACAAATTCATGAAAGTAAATTATTGTTAATTTCAAGAGTTTAAATGGATATCATAGCTGTGATCTGAGAGACAGTTTTAATCAAAAACAGATTTTTTTTTGATGAACTGAATGAATCAGGCGTGGAATATTTTGAAATTATAAATAAATAATAAACGGAATACAACCTTGATTTATAAAAAAAAGGTGTAAATTAGTGGATGTGTCAATAACGAACTCACATGTTTTCACATCGCTGTTCTGTTTCATACTATCTATCAAACCGCCTTACTTAAAATCTCAGTGTGTGATTATATTTTTTTCACACTGGCAACAAAAATACATTTATTCTCTCTCACTTAAAATGAATTCATTGAAAAATTGTACAAATTTTGTGCGAATAAATTTTCGTCGCTTTATACATATCCCCCTCCTAAATTAAAAAATATATGTTTCTTCTAATTCTTTCTGAAATGAAATTCTATTTAAATTAATTGTAGTACAAGTTTAAGCCTGACGAGCGTTGTTATGCTACGGAATGCATCATTTAAGAACAGTGTCAATCATAACGAGTGGTGGTGGGTGAAACGTTGAGAATCCAAGGGATTAAAAGAAATACAGTAAATATTTAAATACGAACGATTTATGATGTTAAATGTTGAATGGTAAAGTATTATTGTTAACTTGTATATAGACCGAGTTTAAATGTTAATATTGTTCGTTTTTCTAATAAATTACTTACCTCTTTTTAATATTGTTGATTGCTGCTATTTCAGTACCAAGAGACGAAATATAGTAAAAATTAAAAGAAAATAGCATAAAAGTAAAAGCACAAAAGAAACTTTAGAAATAAAAATAAACAAAAACAACTATTATATGTACATAGATAAAAACAAACTCAAAATCCGTAAATAATAAATTTATACATTAAAAAAGAAAAACAAAATATAAGGTGCATGCAAAATACCAGAAGGGGTAAAAGAATCAATAAAGACAAAATATAATGTAAAAAGGGCATTCAATAAACGCGAAATCATTGTGAATATTTATCACCAATCGATTTCTCAAACTATTGGCCTTAAATCGTCTCATTTTTTATCTGTCATTTATTATATGTGCAACCAAATCCAAAATGATCTATTCTATATTATCATTTCACCTTTCACCGGTACTTTAAACAAAGGCATTAACTCGCTACAGGCATTTTTATCAAGCTTTGTTAGTAACTAAAACACTGAAAACAATAAATTAGACTTTTCCCCAAAAGCTGTCGACAAATTTGCCGTCTAACCTCCTATCACACTCGCACTTGGATAGTGAGTATGGCCTTTTATTGATAACGCCACCCGACGCTCTCTGAAACGCGGGTACACTTCCTGGACAAGCGTCGTGAGCTCTACAGCATACATCGGTGTCTTGGAGCTCTCCTAGTTGTGAATTGGTATTTGCCAACTGTCCGACACCACACCACAGTGTGCCTGGCATCATAGCGAATTGGCGAAGAGACCGGCGATTTCTGTGCAAGATTTTAAGCTGAGTCGTAACTAGAGATTCTCTATTTATGCGATGCATTTAGCGATTCCATATATCATTATATTAATCACCTGATCTAACTTAAAGCATAATCTGCCTAATTTTACGCCCTATTCTATAGTATTTTAGATATGCACTTTTGCCAGTGCTTAAAGAAAGAAAAGGTCATTAATTGACACATCCACTTCTTTGAAAAAAACTATTTTTAAATACACGAAAAATATTTTTTAAAAATGCCACAATACCTGCTCTTTCCATGCGCTTGTACATTTGTATCTTCCGGGCCATCAAAAAATCCTAATTTTTTTGACAGCTCAGCGTGGACAGAATCACACTTTCTTTCCAATTCGGCGTAGTCGAGCCAATCGAAAATATCTTTAGAAAGTAAAGATTTTTGGTCGAGTTTGAAAATTGTTACATTGTAAAGTCCATTGAATGATTTTTTCTGACGGTTTTGAAAGCTGGTGTAAGTTCTTTCGACGAATGCATCGTCATATCTTCTCACTGGTGATGCATCTATGTTATCATCTGCCTGAAATTTTCTGTCTTCTTCTATTTCCTTATTTTTACTTTGCTTACCGATGAATTTCATATTTGAATCCTTATTATGTTTTATTTCGTTTGGACTATTTAATTTATTTTTTTCGTGAGTAACTTTTCTGTACTCCACTTCGAAAGGAATTTTAATACGTGAATGAAATTTGTTGACATCTTGTTTGGATACTTTTGATTTTTTATTACTGTCATTTGAATTTAGTTCTTTAAAGCTTTCTTTTGAAATTAAATCAAAATCTTCTTCACTTTCTTCGTCCAAATTTTTACCGAAATCATTCCACGTTCCACTGTTGTACAGATCAGTATAATAATCTGCCTCATCTTGGAAATTTCTCATTTCTTTGCCATGGTCGTTTCCCAGTGACCTTTTATCACGATCATTTTCAGAATCTCTCTCCAAATTATACTGTGCATTACTCGATAACCAATAATCGTCAACATTTACTCCTTCTTTAATGAGTTGAGAATGGGTATCAAGATCGTCTACATTTTTTATTGCATTATCGTGTTTTTCCTTTTCGTCGAATTGACGCATATTTTGAATGTCTGTATTTTTATATTCTAAATCATCTGTATCTCCAAAACTGAATATCTGTCCATTTTTTCTGTATTGTGGTTTAAGACTATATTCTTCCATGTCATCGTCCATTGTGTTTTTGCTGTTTTTATTTATAGATGAATATTTTCTACCATTATAGACATTTATCGTTTTACCATATGTATACGTCGCACTTTCCATGTCATTATTATTACGGCTGTTGGTATTACTATTTCTATATTTCTTTCTTTTTTCGTGGTTTTCTTTCTTTTCATATTTATTTTTGTCATGTGAAGCCCCTCGAACTGATATTTCTTCATTGAATTGTTTCAAAAAGTCATCGATGTATGTCTTCTCGTGCACATATTCACAGTCCAAAATTTTCCCCGCCAAGTCTGCTATGACTTGTATAAAATGACGACCGTCTGTGAGCTGACGCAACAGTAGACCAATTCTGTAAACAAAAGAAATATCCATTTATTAAAAAATGTTCTATGGATTTTACAAAAAAAAAGGTTAGTGACCGAGATATTATTTATTTACATAAATACGTTACTAATTTTAAAACTGCCAATTTCGAACATTCTCCTGTCAATTAATGTTAAGCAGGCAAACGATATTGTCTTTTTGAATGCCTGCTTTCGTTGCATCTAGGGTTTATACAAAAACCGACTCTCAAAAAAAAACGGTTTTTCGAATTCCAATATATCCTAAAGCTCGACATTAATCAATTTTTGAAGTTTCTCAAAAAGGAAACTCCAAAATTCAAAAACTAAAATAGCAAACTTCGATTATTTAAAATAAAAAAATGTAACAAAAAGATACTCAAATTGACAAGCAGTGTTCCAATTCGGTGGTCGAATAATTATTCCTAAACCGTAATCGAGAAGTGTACGCAAAACTAAAATGTTTAAAAGAATAAACATAAATATAATATTTTCAGCGCATTCATGTGTATTGACTATTAAACTACACATTGTATAATGTTTTATTAATAAACAATACATATGCAAGTCAAAATACTATTAAATTAATTGAATATAAATTATGATATTTGAAACCGGGTTACCAAGTTGAAACATCCGCTTGAAAACCGAAATGCCCTAGTTGCAATCCTATTTAAATATGTATGATATGAATATTACTTTTCACAAATTGGGTTCACAATGGTTCTTTTATGGATTATGGTTCGTCTATTATGGGTTAGTTTTTATCGTTCAATACACTTCTCACTAGAGAAGGAATACAACGACTATATGTGTATATATAATATTTCTAAAGAAATATATAAAACAACTCTCAATCAAGCTAATTAAATACTTGATATTGAACTGAAAAAAACTTACATGGAGATTTGACGAAGATGATTTTACCGGACACACTGCAAAAATACTTTTAAGCAGTTTTAGCTTGATAAAATTCATATAATGTAATGTAATAAAGTAACACAATAATGTATAAAAGATAAGATATTTTATTGAAGAATGACAGCTTTTAGTATGCAAGTCAATTTGTAGCAAGCTAAACGTGAGTAAAAGGTAGTAAAATAATGATTTGTTTTCAAACATATGTATGTAGTTTCGGCACATGTCTGCATATTTCTGAACGCATTAAAACCAGACACATTATTATTAAGACAATACTTAATGTTGTTACTGCCAAAATAATACAACTAATACAGCGTATTAGAAGTAGTTAGATAAATTATGATTATTTATTCCAATATACAGTAGTGTGGGTGACGACCGAAGGGGGTGTCCTATGTCTGATATAGTCGAAAGTCCGAGGTATAAAAATATGTTTTCCGAGCCAATATGTCATACGTTTTTTCGGGACTAATTTTCGCACCTACATACATCAATATTACATATTAAGACATTTTTTATTATTTTGTCTATGTTTATGTCTATGTCCGACACAGTTTATTTTCTTATACCATATTGCTCAAAATATGCTAGAAACAGACAATCTAAACGAAAATTTTATCCGATAATAAATTAAAATTTGTTCGTTGTATCAAGCTTTTACTGTATAATACTAATATTTAAAATGTAATATTATTTTCGAATGAGCTAAGGTTTTTTTATGATAGACTTTGCATTGGTATTCAGTCAACGAATTCAAAAACAGTAACAACCCAAAATAATTTCAAATGCATCAAAAAGTACCCGTGTAGCGTTTAATGTTAACACATGCCCGCATTAAACAATGTTCAGGTCGATCAAGTACGATAAACTATTGTAGATTTATATCTGAAGAATTCCACTTTTCCATCAAATTTCTTGGAATTGTTTCTCGTCGTGCTCGTCAAAACTGGCTTTGTGGAATTTTAACGAACTGCGAACGAGTTCCACTTACGTATGTAGGAAGGTAGGTCATACTTCAATTCATGTAATGTGATTGAATAATGCAAGATAAAAAGACTTTAATATAAAAGATTCAGACCAATATAATAAGAACTGGACAATCTTTTCGGTAATAGAATGTCTCTATTAAATATGATTTATTTGGAAGCTAGTGTCCTTCCTATCTTCGTATGTCGTGATTAAAATTTCCTTATTAATATTAGTGTCTAATCAATATATTATATATAATACATGCTTAAATAGTTAATGATTCAACTGCTTAAATGCCAAAAGAAATTGGTCTCTATGGCCAAACGGGACAGCAAAATAAATAATATTTTATTTTCAAATCAATATTTAAAATCTCAAACCTTGGTGTTCGTCATCTCTTTTCTCTCGGATTTCGAGTGACATTAAAAAATCTCTTAATAGGCTTTAAGCATGTGTTATTTTTTAAATTTCAATAATTAGCTATACATAATTCGAAGTTTTAAAAATATACTTGTTAACCGTTTTGGAAAATACCTTAACAGTTAATTTGTACCAATGCAAACAAAACAACCAAAATATACACATAATTTTTACTTATTTGGATCTTTTGGTATATTTATTATTGAATGATTCCGTTTTTTGATCCGATGAAAAACTTTTATTTATAAAACAGATTTCTTTTTTTTAAAAGATACGTCACTTAAATAGAATTATACAAAAAACTTGCTCCGTTGTAAGCTATCTTTCTTTGGGAAAACTATGAACTGCATACAATTATTTCAGATATGGCCCATTTATAAATGCTACAATTAAAAATGGTATTATAACGGTTATTAATTTGTCCATGCGCACATTAAACATGTCTTCTAAAAATAATCACAGAACGTAAATTAAAAATGAATTTTAATGCTTGTCATTTTTAATAGTTGAGTAATCGTAGTTGAGTTTCTTTAATTCGTTTTTCGATCAGTACATTTATAGAATGATGTGTGTATAATTAATGTAACCAGTGTTTATTTTCAAATGTCTTTCGGCATAAAAAATCAAAAGTTTTCAAAGGAAAATAAAAACAAAATTTTGCGAACATTGATTTGAAACATTAAAATGTCGATAAAAATTTGCCGGAACGCCGTCCCACCACGTTACATGGGGAAAAAGTACTTAATGTAACTACACATATTTTAAAACAGTGTAATTATTCATCATACCAATGTCTTGCACACCAAAGACATATGTATGTACTTTTTACTGGAAAATTACATTCGTGTATCTTTAAAATACTTAAATTATCTAGCTGTGAAGAAACGTATCATATTAACTTAAATGGTTTTATAGGTCGAATGACGTTTACTTTGTGTAACTCAATAATTCTGACAAAAGCGTAATGACGGCACAGCTGTAAAAAACATTCGATAATTCTAGCTTAAAAGTAAACGCGTTTTTTATCTTCTTTAAATTGAAAAATACAGTTACTACATTCAATAGAAAATTGTATATCATAATATACATCGGATCCGTATTCAATGTGTATTAAGCATCCACCCTATATATAAAATAAAATAAAATTAATAGTTTTGTTTCTGCGTTATTGAATTATCAAAGTTATCATGTAAATTTGATAACTGCACTGTATACGTAAAGGGTGGCACGAGATCGACATTTCTTCATACAGGGATGTATTGAGGATGGGGAGTCCACACTTAATATGGCTAAATAATGCAAGTTTAAGTTAGAACATATATGCATATTATAAATTGAATGGTGTTAGGTAACAATTGGTAATCAAATGTATTTAAACTCTTTATAATCCATCCACTAAAGTGAATCTACATTTCGATGGCTTAGAGATAACATATTTCATCTTTTTAATATTGAGAAAACTGAATTTGAAAGTTTGCAAATCTCATTAAATCTCAAGATAAACTTTTTTATCACGACAGCAGAGAAGAAATTGTATCTAATTGTAAATACAATTGGACTTTCGCTTAGTATAAAAATATATATGTTATATATTGTTAAGGAAATACAATATTTTCTTTCCTTCATAAAAAAATTCTAGAGGATTTAAAAAATATTGAAATATCTTTATAATCTTTGAAATAGTAGGCTTGCAGATACAATATGTTAACACTTACAAACAAAGCTTATTGTTGGTCCACTTCAATACTTCATTAATTTTCGACCAAAATTGAAGCTCTATAAGCTTTCAAAAGCTCATTAGAGGCATCAGTTTAATTTATCATGTATGATTTTCAGAGCGGACAGAGATAGAAAAAATGTGGTTTAAAATGTATATAAATAATATATATACGAGTCTATTGTGTCTTGTAAGTAGGGCTTGCCGGTTTTTAAAAAAACCGGTTTTAAAAACCGTTTTTTTGGGAAAAGTTGTTATATTCGAAAACCGGTTGTGCCGAATTTTCCATAAACGAGTATCTATAAACAAAAGGACAGAAAATTTGGATCTTTTATTTGATGGCTTAAAGACCACATGCCCCACATCATTACCCAGCGAAAGGGTATTTTCGATATCAGGAAATTTTGTTACAATGGACGCTTTGTGTTTTCTTAAATCATATTTTTTGAAGAGTAACACCAAATAATTTCTTATTGCGTATTATTATGTATATAAATAAACAACATAAAAAAATTGAACGTTTTCTCGCTATTTTAATTGAATTATCCATTTTTTGTAAAACTTCAAAAACCGTATAAAACCGGTTTTCAAACAATATTGACATTCGAAAACCGGTTTTTTCAAAAGTCGATTTTTGTATAAGTACTACTTGTAAGGAGCGAATAAGACGAGTGGGTACAGATGAAAACATCACATACATCGATGGACGACATTTTTGCGAATGTCTTTTCGGTGATCCATATGAACTCTTGACCGAGCAAACATCTACGTATGTCATAATAATTATACGATGAGATTCTGGGGGTTGTTTACTACTACTTTTTCTCATATTCCCCTCTTTGGTTTTACCAAAGTCAAAAGCAGCATTGTATAATAGATACTTCAACCCCCAGTTATAATAAATGCGATACATTCTCCCTGAGGGGTAAGAAGAACACTATTGTGTTACATTTTATTCGTCTCAATTCCCACGTGACCTTCTATAATCTGAAAACACTTGTCAATACAAAGTACACGGGTTCTAAACCCTCCCCAACTGCATAAATTAGTCATATATGTGATGTTTTTATTTAGACCGACTTGCGCCTATTAATTGATTCCGAAACGTATAATATTTTGAGTCATATAATAATATCTATCAACCCCGTAAGGAATACTGGTATTCCTAGCTATATTTATATGTTAGATTATATTTTATGTAACATCCCTATTTTGAGTATTTTCAGTGAGTGATGTTGGCATATTGTACATACAAAAAATCATGTTTACAGAGAATTGTCCTAAAACAGTATATTATATTAAAAACAAAGGACAATCGGTAAGAAATTCAAATACGTTCTATTCGATCGAAAATCCAGCAGTTGATAGATGAATTTTTATAAAGCCGTTTGCGATAATTATATAACATTAAATCATAATAATTATTAAAAAAACATAAAAGTTTCCATGTAACAAGAAAAACTATGAGTTAATAAATTAAAACATGACAGAACATATATCGTCCCAAATGGAAAATAGAAAAGATTTGGCATTTAACGATATGCTTAAGTGAAATCTGTCACTCAGCTAAACTAACAAAAATTTAGTTATGCCAACATGCGATATGAAAAAAAAACTGTTAATATTGTAATTTATTACACGAGGTAGTAAAAAAATATATAATAATATGATATGAAGCTGCGCTCAAATCTGTTTAACTAACATACGTATTCATGTATGGTGTCTCGAGAATCTATTGCATAACTAAATTTTTGATTACGTTTCATTTTTAAATTTTTTGACATTTTTTTTTGCTAATTTGACAACAGATGGTAACATTATTGAACACATAATTCTTCATTATCATTAGTACATCAGTACATAAATAACGGAAGCCATCACTAAGCAACGTTGTGGTATTATATAATTTTGCTGCAATTGAACGTCAACCACTCGGCAATTTAAAAAAATATGACTTTTTTATAAGTAGACCGCGTTTGGATTATTAAAAACAATATGAATAATGATGTGTATAATAAAGATTGACGGTTCCCAAGGATTTTTTTACACGACACCGTTTTAGACAAAAAATAGTGCATAGCTAGCCTCCATTATCTATGGTAGCTAGTGCATACTGACCACTGATAACACTCGAGAAAAGGTGTACTAAATATAATATTGCGATATACACAACATATTTGCAACATAGGTTTTTATGAAATCTATTTTTTTAGAAAAAAAATTGTCAATAAATTTACGTGAAAGTTTTTTACGCAGTAAAAATACAATTTGATTGAAATAAAAATAGTTTTGAATTTTAATTAACAATTATTGCTTCTTTTTTTTACCATGTTCGCTCCGAATGTGGAGCATATGGACTCCTAATGGAGTTTATCTCTAACAGAAGTGTTTCTACGAGAACTGCTTGTTACTCAGTTGCTCAACCTCTCTTTTTCCAAAGAGAGTAGGGAATAGAAGGAAAGGGCTAGGACAAGACTAGTGGTTAGCTAATCCCTCTCGATACGCCCCGTTTATAGGATAGAATGGGTGAGAGGGGAGAATTCAAGACATCACATACATCCATGCCTTTTAAATCAATTTACAAAATCAATTTACAAAACTGCCCGTACTGGGATTCGAACCCGTGACCTCCGTAGCGGTAACCAACGACGTTGACCACTCGACCACACAGGCGACATTGCTTTTAAGGCATTCAAAAAAACCTGTTAAAATAAGCTTTACATTTAATTTGTCTGCATTTAAATTGTTGGTCCGCATACATTTAACATTCGGTCAGTATCAACATCGAAAAGTCAGTTTTTCTCTTAAGTAACATCAGTGATAAGGTTAAATTAGGTTTGGTTGTCAATATAAAACTCTATTCGTGGTTTAATACTGAATATGTAGACCAAATAAATACATGCTTTAAAATAAAAAGGTTCAAAAAAGAAAATTGCGACTCCATGTTTGGGAACCTGGCGATGGAATGTTTCAGTGTGTGAACTTTTGTCATTGCTTACGTAATTAATTTGGTAGCTTCATCAATTACATCTTGAATCGGTTGTCACCCAGAATTTGAACAAGGAAATTTTGCATCGTGAAGTTTAAAAATGTCTATGTAATCTAAATTTTAATCGTCTTAATAACGGCCTGTATTAATTTGGCCTGTGTGAATATTTTGTCACTAGATCTTAGATGTAATATAAGCTGTTAGCAATGTCTCGAATAAGTAATAAAATTAAATATTAATTTGTAAATTAAATGGTCAATTAATTAATTTATGCAAATCAGTTGATATTCTATAGATTCTATAGATTCTATAGAAGTGGTATTTAAGAAAAAAAAATGTTAGATGCGTTGTAACCTTCTACGCGACTTTAAGTATTGTAAAAGTGAAATAAAATACACATTGCAATAGTGTTAACTTCATAAAATTAAAATATGCAATCTAAAAAACACCAAGTAGAGACATGATTGTATTTAAAAGTCTAAGAAAACAGTTTTAACATTTTTCTAGTTGGGTCACTTCACCTTCAGAGAGTATGCATATAAAAAGTAAATAGTCCAACTAAAACACTGTCAGTGTCGAACCTTACTTATATTTTCTACCATCTAATCTAACCTAACCTTACCAAGATACTGTTTAATGGCCAAAAAAAAACTATTCATTGACCGTTTATATTTTGTGGCGACCGATTTCATACATTTTACGTATCAAGTTACTTCATTTTGCTAATTCAGCTATTATAGTTTATTTTATTTGAATTCGTATACATTAGATAGATGGAATAAATTCGTACATCAGATTTGCAACTGGCAAGATGTCTCCACCTCTGATATATGTATTTGTAAGTACTTTGCTAACCTTTTTTTGTTCACATGTACCTTCTCTTAATCCTAAAAGTGGTGTTTCAAAAAACACTCTCTTTGTATTTTTAAAACATGTCAAAGGCTTAAGTATTTGTTTTAAATTCACTTAGAGGTAATCCTAAAGTGGTGAAAGACTTTGCTTTACATACTACATTACTTTATATTGTGCAGGGTTACTTAATACTACTAACATTTTACTTTACAAAACTATAACGTACATATCAAGTTCAAACTCTGTGTTAAGTATATTTCAAATCGTTAACTACACATATTTGTACAACGAGGCATAACGAAATTATAATTTTTTTCAACACTAGCGTAACTACCCACAAAATCTCGTCAAAATTTACTTTTTTATAATATAGTAATGTAAATTTTCCAGAATTATTTAACAGTATCCAAACAAACTTTATTTTCTGATTCTACAGCGGCTTCGTTCGATTTTTAAAAAATATTTTACAGCTTGATTTTCTGTCTCTTTTCTATGCTAATGTGCATACTAGAGAATATTATGAATTCGTTATTTGTTCGATGAATTATTGTCTACTCAAATATCATGTTCCAATTTCAATTTTTCTATAAACAAATCAGCCTTATTTTGTTTCTGACAGTTATAAGACTTATTGTATTAGGAGTAGCTGCGTATTTGTAAGAAAATTCATTAACGCGTTAAAAGTTTGATCTTCTGACTATAAATTATACGTCAAAGTAAATTTTAAATACGCGCATTTTAAAAACTAATTACAAATAATTGCTTTCTAAGCTTTTCACGTGAAAAGTAAATTGGAACCTATATAATTCAATAGTTACAGGAACCAGGTTGTCATAATATATTATAGATTGGTCATTCCCGTAGAACTATATTCTCGGACGCCAGAGACCATGTCTGGACCGCTACTAAGACTATTACCAGACAGTTAACTCTGTATTACTTGACATACAAGTTTTCTGCTTGTTTGTTTTACTTCGGTTTGTTATTCTGATTGAATTTAAATACGGCTGATCCTTTGAAGGAGTGGAAACAAATCATTTCTGTACACAGTGAAAACTATTGTATCATAAAAATATGAGTGGACTGTATTATATTTTCAGTGCTTAATGGACTGTTTATTAACTTAACCATTTATGATGAGTGAATGTTATAACCGGCAATGAACGTAAAATAATAATATCGTTTTAGTTATATTGCTTGTCTGAACTCGTAAATCCGTTTTTTTAAAGTCAAGTACCTAACCTTGTTGCAGTTAATTCATTTTTCTTATTTCATAATATACTGTAAAATTTCGTATTAAATACAACAAATCAAGTATTATTTAATTGATATACACATACATACATATTGATTGTGGAAAGGAAAAAGGACGTAACCCACAAATAGCAAATTTTACAGGAGGCACATAAAACGTATTTTGATGATTTTGGGCCATATGCAATTTATGAAGTACACACAACCTGAAAGTGGACGGAGACTTATAAGCTGGTGTTTAATTGACATAATCTAATATTAAATAAAGAAATTGTCTAGGAAAAACTTTTTTTTCTTGGTTTTAATTTTCACAAGCTTATCTTTTTTTAAACTTAAAAACTAAATTTAGATACTAATTCGGCATTTGCAACTTACATCCTTTTGATAGAACGTGTATCAAGTTTGATACATTGTGATTATCGAAAAAAAGCAGTTTTGAAAAAACTGTGGGTTACGTCCTTTTTTCTTTCCACAGTCGATATTTATGTATATAAAACCTTTCTACACACATTTATCAATGAAATAACGTTATATATATTTAGGTTTTTTTCGATATTTCTCTCATTGTTAACTCTCAAAGAAAGACATTATTAGATGCATAAAATAATTTACAAATTGTTATTGTAAAATATTATGATCATCGCCTGTTTCTCTCAGCATTTAACCCACTTGCGGAGCGCTATTGTTCATATTCAAAAAAAAATCTGAAATTGTGTATATTTTTTTTTGTATACTAATATCTTGCCGCCAAGAAACAACTGTCAACTAGAATATAAGAATTTTTACACACACAAAAAATCACTTTATTAGTTTTGTATTGTAACTCATTATTATTGATAACTGTAAAATAATTACTATTTTAATAAATAAAAAAAGTGAACACTGATCAACAGATTGATTAAAAGTGTTAACGTAAATAATATGCCTATCATCCAATAATGTGTCAAATTTTTCGTTTGCTTTCAAACGGACATCAAATTATTTGTCTTGTTAATCAATTTTAAATTTAAGCAAAGCTTGCAAATATTTTCTGGTGTTGAGAGATACAGTGACACAATTTTATTGCCGTATCCAGCTCGTATTATTATGTTATAAACACGTGACACAAGAACACTATTAAATCAAAAAAACACTCAGCGAAACAACGGCTATCATAAAACAAATGTCGTAAAAGGACTCCAAACATACTGTAAATCAATCGTAACATACTGTAGAATCGTAAACGCATAAGTTGACGCTTTCGAACGCATTTTAGGGAGAAAATTTCAGTGAAGAGCAATCTTGCAGCAATCGAGAATTATTTGATCGGTGCAGGAGCTTTTCTTGACAAACGTCAGGTCAAATTAAAACGGTTTGCAAACTAAAGTTCATTTGAAACAAATTTGAAAAATATCCAATGAAACACTGTCTTTCATATTGATTGACTTGTAAGTATTTTTTTTTTGTATAGCCTAAGGCGTTTTGTGGTCCTAAGGCGAAGCGATTGGCGTTGTGGGCTTCCGTGCCAAACCTCACGGGTTCGACTCCCAGCACGAACAGCATTTTTCCGATCGATTTCTGTTCGGAGGCATGGGTGTTTCTGATGTCTTTCCCACCATTTCCGATCCTAGGGCAACTGGGTGTAGAGAGAGCGATAAGTTAACCACTAGTTCTATCCTAGCATCATCCTACTACTCAAACAGTTTTCGTAGAAAAACTTCTGTTGAAATACTTCCATTAAGAGGCCATATGCTTCACATTGGGAGCGAACATGAATAAAAAACAATATTTTTTTAAACATATTCGGAGAAAATTCATTATTCAATATAATATTGTCTTAATATTTTAATAACATAATATTTATAAATTGTATTTGTATTTATTTGACAGAGGTCGTTTAAAGTAAAGAAATAATTATAAGTATTCAGTTCTGCAAGAAATATAGAATTTAATTGGTAGCTATTTTAGCTTCTTGCCATCGTTTTGAAATTTTGGAATATTATCGGTTCAAATGTTAGGTTAAATATTGATGAATTTATATTTTCTTCTTTCATATTACGTATTGCAATGGCAGTATATTTGAAATCGGAATTCCGGTATTTTAGCTGTTTTTCTATTCCAAAACACCTGTTTTGAAAATGGGAAAATATTGGTATTTTGTTATTGGAAACAAGCAAAGTATGTACAATTCATAATCAACAAACTTATTTTCTACAGCCCAGATTATTTGCACGAAGATCCAATCAAGATTGACTGATTCCAGCATCTATAAACTAGCTTTTTTCATGACATATTTTAATTTAAGCTATTAGCTTTTAGTGATTTTGATATAAACATATTTTTAAAACCGGTATTGGGATTTTAACCTAATTGTTTTTGCTCATTTGAAACTAATTTTGTGATATTGAGATATGCGTCGGGTATTACAATCCTTTACGCATGTTATTCAATTTAGTGAAAGGACTTTAAATAGATTCCCTATTATAATATCTCAAACATTAGATAGCACCTGCTGTCTCAAGAAAGAACCGTATGAGTTATTTCAAGATTGTCTAATAAAATAAACACACCTCATTAATAAAGAAGGTGTTTCTTTAATTAGGGTTAATTTTTTCTAGCGAGACAAAAAATTCCAGCGCCTTAAAAAAGGCCGCTTCAAAATAATATATACAGGGCGGTTCTCATTTTTTTTTATTTATCAAGGATAACATGGAACCGAAAGATCGAACCAATAAAGTCGATAAACGTTCAACCCTTAAAAAATAGATCTATGGTCAATATAACTAACACCGAATGCTAAAAAAACGATAGAAAGATTGTGCTCGGAGACTGTTCGGTGGAAAGAATGTTTTTGTTTATGTTTAACTATAATATTAACATATCGACTGTGGAAAAGAAAAAGGACGTAACCCACACATATAAAATTTTACAGGAGGCGCAAAAAACGTATTTTGGAGATTTTTGACCATATACAAATTATGAATTATACACAACTTTGAAGTCCACGGAGACTTCTAAACTGGTGTTTAATTGACATAACCTAATATCAATTTTAAAAATTGTCCAGGAAAAACCTTTATTTCAGTCTTTTTTTCTTGGTTTTAATTTTTGACAAGGTCATCTTTTTCAAACTTAAAAGCTAAATTTAGATACTAATTCGGCATTTGCAGCGTGCATCCTTTTGATAGAACGTGTATCAAGTTTGATACATTGTGATTATCGAAAAAATCTGTTTTGAAAAAACTGTGAGTTACGTTCTTTTTCCTTCCCACAGTCGATATCGTATATGCCCTCCTCAACCAAAATTTAAAAAAAAAACATAAATAACAAGTATGGAAAAATTGGAACATTCTGTAGAAATTATTGACGGTATTCTGTCTTTAAGGCTAATCTACCATGCCTGTCTCTGAGGACATCAAAATAAATGTAATTTTATCATAAAATAAATAGTGATGCGTACTTCCGGTAGAATGCTATTGATGTTGTGAGCATCCGTGAAGTTCATATAGAAAGTAATTTCGCAAAAATACTAGTTTTAAACTTTTTTTTTATATCAATCTACCAAAAAGTGTATGATTTTATTGATATTTTTTAATTAATGTTAAAATAGCGCTGTATGTATTAAAATATCTGCTTTGTGATACTATGATTTTGTATACGCTGTATACGAAACAGACAGGTAAATAAGTTCATTTATGTGTACAGCATTACTGTATGCATATAAAGATGTTATCATTTTCACTTAAAGATTTATCTGTACTGGTTCTACTATGGGACATTTTTAGATAAAGATGCAGCGGGCTATAGTAAACCTTTTTCAAAATAAGCATTACCCGAAAAAAATATTTTATAAATTTGTAAGTAATATTATTATACACAGTGCGGCTTACATAATAGGCCGTTAGAAGATTTAAAATATAATCTTATAACTTACGCAGTTTTTTGACATATAATTCAATGTAAGATATAGTTTGTATTAGAAGTGTTAAAGAAATTGTTTTTATCACAATCAATGGATATTATGACACGGTTAAAAATCTTGTCTCATTTTTTTTTAAATAACATAAATTTCTAAACCTTATTTTGTTTTTGCTTTTTGTAGCCTAAATGCATGCTTATTAAAATTTCGATTCCCAACCTAATATTTCGTGTTAGTTTATTTTAATTATTTTATTTAGGGTGTTAATCTGGCCCATGATTATTTCATATTTTTACTTTTAATTGCAGTATTAATATACTCTAATGTGTCGCAATTAATTTTGGCTTATTCAAAACAAATATGTGCTTACATTTATGAAATATTATTTCTCTACAATACCACTAATATATTTACAAACTTGTTAGTAATCAAGTAAGGTATAGTTTAACCAATCGAATCATTTGCATACTACATTGTCTTATTTGGACTCTAAATAATATTTAAAATTATGGAATGTTTCTATAAAACAAATCATGATATACCAAAAAGTATTTTTTTAAATGTTGCCAGCATCTGTGGTAGTGTTACGGTGATAACAGTAACTCTTTAAATATAGCTTGTGTTACATTATAATAATTTGATAAAAAAAATAATTATAAATAAATTGGTTTTGAGGTTGATTTCATAAAGTATGTATTCTATTTTTAATTAGTTTTAGTTAGTTGTGTTGAAAAAATTTACTTTCTAAGAATAACCGATACAGATTTATTCACAAATGACACTTTACCAATCATTGCCAGTTAATTAATATGTTACATTAAAAAGCCATAAATATTGTTCAAAACATAAACTCAATAAACCGTAACTCTCGTCAGAGTTATTCACACGCAAACAAAAGTTTTAAAATATTCATAAAACTGTGTAGAGTAAGATGTTTCCTAAGCCCAAAAACATACATATGCTGTTATTTGTAAAATAAAAAATAGCTATTTTGATTCTGGCGACAATAATAATGAACACGAATTTATAAAGACTGTCTAGTTTAAACACTTTAACTGCAACAGTTTTAACACAGTAATAGCTGAGATAAAAGTGGAAACGCGTTCCAACAAACGACAGATGTCGTTCTTTAATTAAGATGTCAATGTAGCATAGATTGATTTTATCAGCATTATCTGTTCGTTATGTAAAGCGACAACGAGATTTTATTACAGAGGATTAGGGTCGACACAACACCATGCCGAATAGAGATAATATATACTACTATTATTCAGCATTAGTGTCAATCGGACACCGAAATAACAAATGAATTACACAACAGTCGAATATTTTCTCGAATACATAATCATTGTATCACATAAACCTCGGACTCTGAAACAATTTTGAAATATCGGCATCCCTTG
The DNA here is from genome assembly GCA_031772345.1 of Himalopsyche anomala. Classification (NCBI taxonomy): domain Eukaryota; kingdom Metazoa; phylum Arthropoda; class Insecta; order Trichoptera; family Rhyacophilidae; genus Himalopsyche; species Himalopsyche anomala. Next base: position 14,476,252 of record CM062823.1, read on the forward strand.
TCTTATTAATTCAATACTAAAAATGGAATAGTTTTATAATTACTTTTTCTGTAATAAATTGTTTTTTTTTTTGGAGAAATATAAATTATGCCAACGTGTAAATCATTTACTTAGTAGTCATCAAAATACGAATAATATAATATATTATATCTGCGTGCGAAAGGAAAATAGAGTTATGTCTTGAGTCGGTAGTAGGGCTTCCAATTAACCGGACTTTCCAACTAACCGGTTTTCGGTTTATTTCTGGCAATAAAACCGGTTAACCGGTTTAAACCGAAATATAACGTATTTTGATTAGGTAGGTATGCAAACAAAAATGTCTGAATTTTTAGAATATTTGTCATAAATGCTCCAATTATAATGAAAAATCGATATTTATCTTATAGATGGAACACAGAAGGCATTTTATATATACATATATATATATACAACAATGACAATCAAATCTGGAAAAATATTTTATGATAAAATATGTCAAATAAAAAAATAGAACTTGATAATAAAACTCATCAAAAGAAAGATCTTTAAATAAATGCATTTATTTTTTTAAGCATATCGACTAGATAGGACATCCAATGCTTAGACAAAAATATAGTAGAATACAATAATATTAGCTTATATGTCTCCACTCCCACTTTGAAGCATATAGACTCAAACTATTATTTTTTAACGAGAACTGCTTGTTACTCAGTTGCTCAACCCCCTCTTTTTTCGAAGAGAGAAGAGATTGAAAGTTATGGCTAGAACATGGGTGGCTGATCATTCTCACTACATCATAGTAATTTAAGGGATAGTGGAATAGAATATTAGGCATCACAGACATCCATGCCATAGAAAAGAAATCTATGAACTGATTGCAAAAATCCGTCCGTACTGGGACTCGAGCTCGTTTGGGTCCGCAACCCAAAGAAACGACGTTGACCACTCGCCCATGGACTCGGCGTTATCATGTTCATCATGTGCAGACCATAATACTTAAATTATAATTGAGGATAACAAGCACAATAATAATTATATTTTATGATAACATCAATTATTTATTGGGTATATGTTATTTTCTGAACAATTATTTATTTATACATATAGGTATTATACGATACTAAAATTTTCATTTACGTATCACGTTCAAAATTACTTACATAATATTATATTCAAAAAATCATAGTTCACAGTGTGTTTGTTTATCTATTGCTCAAGAAAATAATTCGTAAAAAAAGAATGCATCGAAAATGTTATATTTCCTCGAAACTACAAATTTGAATTCAAAAATTGTATCAATCAAAAATAGGCACCAAGCAAAGCTGTATTTGAATATATTTTTTATATTGTTCTAGTTAAGATAGATATTGTGCTATTTACCTGAAAAATATCAATGACTTCTTAATTTCCTATAACCTCATAATCGGTGCGTATAAGCAATTTGTATATTACTGAGAAACTATCAATAATCTCATATTGTTTTATTAAAAAGAAACATTTTTTCCGCATTAAAAATACTTAAGTAAATGTATTGGGATTAAACTCTACTAGGTCATAAAGCATCAATAGGTTTGTCCGTTCTATTGTTGATTATTTAACTTACTTCCTCGACCTTGTGAGACTGTAAAATTCTAGCCACATCTGGTATTAATTTAATGACAACTGAGAAAGGATGAGTACCTACTTAGGTTATAAAAAATACTACTGCATCTTTTGTGAACGTTTTGCAAACGGAAGCGTTTGAAGTTGACAAAAACCAACCATATAATTGAACAATACAGTAAAAGTGACATGGGACAAAGTTCTTGGAATAATTTTGACCCCCCGTTAGGTAAAACTTTACAATTAACTCTTGGGTATTAGTTTTCACATATTGCATTATGATGCAGAATAAAAGGTTCGTACAATAATTTAAAATATCATATTTAAAGCAGCGATTTTTTGCATTGTTGATTTAAAGACAAAATCAAGTAAACTTAGAATAATTATAATGCAATAATCATGCAAAGGAAGAATATATCTACTAACAAGCACACAAAAAAATAACAGTAGGTAAGGAGATGTAGATTATTACTCATTAATTAAATTGTATACGTTTTAAAATGGTACATAGTTATATATAGTATCCTTATTAATAGTTTTTTCAAGATTTATACTGATGATTTGTCAAATTTACAATAAAGGTTATTGAGTGACGTGCATGTAAGAATCATTCCGTCTTTTGATAAATAATTGTCAATAATTACGAAAAAAATATTAAACCATTTGAAAAAGTCATTTCTGTTCACAACATGGACAACTTTGAGACATAATTAGATTTTTTTATACAATTCATATGCATGTTTCTTGTGTTATGTAAATGGTTTCCGCTTCTACGCAGTAAATTCATTGTAAAAGATTTTTCTTTTTGAAAAAAAAAATGAAAAATAAGAAAAGAGTATTATTGATAAAACGCGGTTAACCGCGTGAAATAAACCGGTTTTCGGTTTTTTTCAAAACATGCGATAAACCGGTTAACCGGTTTCGGTTTAAACCGGTTTGGAAGCCCTAGTCGGTAGGTTTCAGGAGAGTTAAAACAAGATTTAAAATAAACTTGTATGAATTTAGATGTAAAATGTTATGTTTCAACGTGAAATTTATAAAATTTGACAACGCATATTTAACTGGTGCTTATATATGCATATATGTATTGTAGTTATTATGGCATATTAAACAAAATTTTCAAGACTTGACACTTTCTTAACTTTGCAGAAATATATACTATATTTTTCCAATGCAGTGAGCACAATCACATGTTATAATATTTTTATAACCTTAGCGTTCTATATTTTGCAAACACGCTCTGCATCTTGCAATTATGAGATGTTAATATACTTTATCGATTCATTGCTTTGTGGAAAATCGTGCTATGAAAAGCGACCGTGAAATTAGTGGATTTGATGTTAAATTTTATTATGCTTTCTTCGTTCCGCTTGTTAATCTTTCAACAATCGTATTGGCGCATATTTTTTTTGGATAGTAAAATCTAGTGTTGATAATTTTGTTACTGACATAGTTTTAAGGATACAGAAATTTCATAAGAAGAAAAATTCAAATACTACACCTTGCATCAAAGTTGCTTACTCAACCCGCTTGCATTAATTGTAAACAAAACTGGAGTTTTTTTTAACGTTTCTCAACCGTTTATATAATATTATACACCATACAAATACGAGGAGAAGATTAAATTATTTCCCCGTTTGGATTGTGTTGAATTTCACGAAAATAAATCAGAGTACTATGTGTAATTTGTTTTGTTTCTTTCGTCACGATTCAATTTTCATAATAACATACCACTGTTACGCCACAAAAATGTGGAATATTAATATTTCTACTTAGTTTATAAATATTTTAAATCATACAAACAATATCAGTAATGGCTTCACTGGAAGCATTTTCAATAATGAAAAAGTACTTATTTCATAAATATATAAAGCAGATAGTATATAATAATGAATTCGCAAATTAAACAAATGTGTATTTTGTGAAACATATAAAACGAATAATAATAATAAATTTGAGATCGCAGACGTGGGTGCTGATGATGTTAATTCTTCTCGAGTTGATCTCATGTAATCTTTCAACTTCAAAATTTCTGGTGCATTGGAATTAACTATTTTCCAAAAAAAAAAGTATAAATGTACCAAAAGTTAAAAAATATATAAAATATACGAGATAGAAAAATCACCTTAATAATTAAATGTAAATAAGAAAATGTGTACGACTGAGATATTCTTTTTTTAAGATCCACAGTGAAATTAGTGATAATCGCTGCTTCGTTAATTCAATGCACCCAACTTAACAATTACATTCTGATAGCTTCGGAGCGCAATAACCATCATGTTGCGCTCCGATTGACTCATAATGCTTTATTTAAACCACGGAGTATGTTCGTCCTCTGAATTAAGTTAACAAACAACAAAGTTAGCGAACGACTGCAAATGGACGTCCACTGTAATCCGATTTGTGGTTCGACTCCCGGAGGAGGTGTTAAGTACTAACCTACCAGTATTTTGAGTTTTCGCATGCCGCCATGTCAGATGAATTGTTTTACTGAATCCCTCTCTGCTGTATTTTATTTGCATCATTATTTGCACACGGAAATGGATTATTAAAATTAAAAGAAAATGACTTACTCGGAACGCAAACAAATTATCATAGAAAAATTCTGTGTAAAGATATACGTATAGGCCATTGCATGCTTTCTTATATAATATTAATGTTTACACTCTAACTTGTTACAATATTGCTAAGAATTCATTTGAAAAAAAAAAATGTGGTTTTGGCGTCGGATATTCTGCAAAATGTCGATTTGACATACATAGGTATTTAGTTATTAAATTATTTCATGCAAATCGAAAAAGGCTCTTAAGAAACCAGCCATAAAAGAATAACGATATACCATACATAGTCCCGGGACACGTGTATCATGTTTTCTTGTGTTTTCAGTAGATTTTAAATGAAATAAAAAGTATTTGCAAGCTTTTTATATCTATTATAAATATGCAGATTCCCGTGATGTCAATTTGTATTTTTTTGTAAAACAGTAAATGATAGTATATTGGTGACACTGCGAATTGACAGAAAAAGAAACCAACGGATCTAAAATGATTAAAGTACTTTAACAACTATTACAGACTTTTTTCATAATAGTGATTACAGAAAATAGAAAAAATCGCTACAATTTCTATTACATGATGCTATTTATAAATGTATACAGTACAAACTCGCATAAGGTTGGCAATATAAAAAATCCGTTTTATTTTGTACTCTGACCAAATTATTCATAAAAGATTTTCAATCGTATATCTTATAACCCTAAGGCGTGTAATAAAATGAGATTTTTTTGCTATTCGTAGGCGCATCTTGATAATGATCTTAAGGACATCCATTTTAATTAATAGGGCATTATTTAAAATGAGGCACGGTGGTTATTTTATTTGTATTTTTAACCCTTCCTACAGTGGTGCTCAAGCATATTCAGAAAATAACGTAATAAGCCTGTGTCTTTAAGCAGTGTTTCGCAACAGGTGTGCCAGACAATTATAAAATGCGGAAAAAACATACGTCTAACGTGGACGAAATCAAAACGAATGCAAAGCAGCCCGGTGCGACCCGAAAATATCAAATGGCTTTCGCCGCTATACGTGACAAAAAGCACGACGCGATCAGTTTATTTGATATTTTTATTCGCTTAAAACCGCGTTTCAATCGTGTTCGCAGTGACTTCGCTCAAGTAAGGTGTAGCGTTATGCATACAAAATTATTGACGGGAATCGTGCACATTTTTTAGTAAGAATGATTTTTAAAATCCGTAAAACATATTCATTTTACGCCGTGTATATCATGATGCTGAAAATATGTAGTCATTGCGGCAAAGGAAAACTTCTACCAGTATTAAAATTAATAAAAGCCTTCAAAATAAAACTGGTAATCGCTTCGAAATTACGTAAATCCGATAATTAAAAAATTTGCAAGGATATTTATTTTAATTATTCAGCATGCCTGCTTTTTTAGTTTGTAACTATCCGAAATACAAAAATGATCATTTGACTGTTTGTGTTGGGTCACCCGTACTATGTATTTGGCTAATTATAATAATATATTTGTTAATTCCGTGTGTATCTACGTTTCCTCATCAAACATTATATAAGTTATCAAAACATATAACACATGATCGCTTACTTTCGTCATAATTCGAACAGTTTTCCTTATCCCATATCTATCCGGTGTTAAAATCGCCAAAGGATATTGAGGTAAGATTATAGATATACTAAAATACGCGAATTTGTTATGCGGTATTTTCTTAAATTAGAAATTATTAAAGTTTGACCTACAAACCTAGTAAGCATAAAATTCATGGTGACATTTATAGTGATATCATTTTAATTAGGTTTTGCAATACTAGGTATTAGGTATTACCAACACCAGGATCTTCTTATTCATGTTATTTTTCAAAATGGAAATACCGATTTTCTTAAAGCAAAAATATCGGTATTTTGGTATTGAAAATAGTCCAAAATGGAATTTGGAACTGACAAAAACCGTCACATATTTTTGATGAATTGATATATTTTTAAAAGCTGAGATATTTACAGGCGACAAAATTGTATAGCTTTTTAATAGTGTGTAATTATTTAAAAAAAAAAACGTAAGAAATTCATTAAAATCGCCATTCTATGACTGTAATATATTTTTTATTAACGATAGTACTTAAAAAATATCATGATACCTTTTTTTATTTATTCTTCCGGTATTGCGAACCCAATTAACGATTTTTTGTTTTATTCAAACTTTTTTTAATACCCCTATGAAACAAGAAATACCGAAATACTAATATTGATAATTTCGTCCGCTATTGCAATCCCAATTTCCAATGGTCATCTTAAAAGTTCAAGTTGAAAAAAAATACAAATACGTTGGTTGAAAGTTAGTCATAGCGAAAAAATACGTGCCCAGTTTCTTTGATGTTATATTAAATTACTGGGTTGGGACTTCATATCGTTGTATCCTTGAGTCGTTTATTTCAATGTCAAAATAGTTTAAATACTGCTGGAAAGTATTTTCATGATGTTTGCGTAGAACAGCACTTTTTTATTTACGATGAGTGTGCCAAAAAACAACCTGTCATTCATCAAGGCAAAAATATAAATGCAAGTGTGACTATTACTTCACATAACATGTGTACAATACTAAAATAAATCATAAAACGGATCAAAATAACGTTTGTACATTCCATAATTTTCAGAATAGTTGAGTGTTTCTTTTAATCAATACAAAACCGTGTTATAAATTACCACAAGCAAGAAGCAAGGGTAATCTTGATTTTTTCAATGTATGGAATATGGATGGAGAATCATAGAGCTTAAAATTCTCCAGCTTGTGAGCTGACATTCCAGTACCAAATCTGTTTTAGTAGTTTTTTTCATTAAATATATATATATTTTTATTTTTTTATTTTGATTTAGAAACAAATCTAGCTTCTTAACTCTAAACGTTCCGTCGAATACAAGATGCTACGTGACAAACTTGACAAACAAAAAGATTTAAATTTGAATCGTTCAAATTATGTACATTCTCACAGATTTTGTCACTAACGACCCGTGTTTCGCCTTTCGGCATCTTTAGGCGTTCAAGTGCACGGATGAACTTGAACTGACGCTTAGTAATTGAATGTTTCGTGTTTATATAAGAAATAAATGTATCATTGAGTTTAAATCCATTGCTGTCAAAAAGGATAAGCTCATGGGAATGCCCACAGATTTGAGTAGTGAGTAGTTTTAAGAATTATATTTATTTGTTTAAAGACTTAACGAATTCGTTGCGAATCAAAATATTCTATTGCAAGGTTTAGCACACATAAATTAAATTAATGAGTAATGCTTTTTTTCAGTTGTTTACTTTTTTTCAAACAACTTCCATGTTAGAATACTGTCTTAGCTTTTTACCCCCTAAAGAACACAATACATATTTAATTGCTCAGTAAGTCGAAACGGACCCAAAATATGGATTATTTTGATACTAGAGTGGTTAGATTAATTTTATAATATCGCATAAAATTATGCGTAAGCACCGAATTACTTTGTTTGAATTACATTACATGTGAACTACTAAAATACTCTGATTCACAAAAACTTTCTTAACCCTTTCTTAACTAAGATGTGTAAATAGTACGCATACCTTCTAATCATTTACATTTCTCTGTATATATAATAAATACTCGGCCTAAAATTCAGGTATTCCTCCCTTATACATTTACGCATTGAGTAATGTAAAAATAGAAATATTGTAGTACTGTTATATAATTGTCATGATTCACTCCAGTTTGCCTGATGTGTAACGGAAACACAGCACAGGAGCGCGTGTTTTTTTTTTTGCATAGTAAGGAAAGGGTTAAAAATTATACGAAACTCATATTTTCTTATTTTTAACATGTTAATTTTAATAATAATTTCAACAATGGCTTTTGTGTATGAAACATAGAGAGTAATCTATCAAAGTATACACTGCACTTGTTTTTTTCACGGTGTATCCGATCGACAGAATACCGCGTAAAAAAAGTATACTGAAATAAATAAAAAAATATGGTGGATAGGTTTCTTTGTATTTAAATCAATTCAGGTTATGAAAAAATAAAATTCAACTTTACTAATAATAAAAAAGATCATTCACTATCACTATCAGACAATAGACGATCTGTAAACGCACATTGCTACGACATCGCTTTCATCACTTGAAATATCCATTATTTTTTTTTACCATGTCCGCTACTAACATGGAGCATATGGATTCCTAATGGAGTTTATCTCAACATAAGTGCTTCTAGGAGAACTGATTATTACTCAGTTGCTCAACCTCTCTTTTTCCAAAGAGAGTAAGAATATAAGGATAGGGCTAGGACAGGTTCAGTGGTAAGCTAATCGCTCTCGATACGTCCCGTTCATAGGATAGGATGGATGGAAGGGGAGAATTCAAGACATGACATACATTCATGCCTTCGGACATAAATTCATAAGTCGATTGAAAGATCGATTTATAAAACTGTCCGTACTGGGTTTCAAACCCGTGACCTCCGTGAACGACGTTGACCACTCGACCACACAGGCGGCAGTATCCATAGCCTGTCTAATATTTCTTTCCGAATGTTCCAGTTTACATTAATAAACCTCTTTGAGCGTAGAAGTTGAGTTCTACAAGGGATGCAGCACCGCAATATTTCGAAACCTTATAAAAAAGGAATTCAGTGTAATCATTATCCTGAAAAAACTGATGATATATTCAAAAGAGAAATACAAGATATGAACGTTCGTAGAATAAATAGTATAAAAAAAAAGATTAATCTGTTAAATACCAACACCATTGTTCTGGTGTACTCATTGATAAATATAACGAATCTGAAAAATGTTTGTTTGTAAACTCAGATGAATAGGTTTTCATCAGTAAATCCCACACTAAATATAAATTAACTTTGTGTTTACTCACTAATATCCTCATCTGAAAATTTTTTTTTTTCGAAGATTTCGAGCTTAGCCATGCCAACGTCTGTCTAATTTCGTTTTTTTTCTTCGTATTAAACGACGAATCATAAAAATATTTTCATATGAAGAAATAATTATGCTATTTATTTACGGAAAATCTAGTCTAGACTAGGGTTACCACATGTCCTCGCTGCGAGGACATGTTCTCTTTACACAAGTGTTGTCGAATGTCCTTGTCGGTTAAAAAATATATACAATTATATTTATAAAAATTCTTTTATTTTTCCCAAAAAAAAAACAAAAAAGTATTACAGTTGACGGTATAAGTCAACTTGTTTCAAAGTTTATCACCCAAGTCCTAAATTCTGAATTCTGTCTTGGTTCGTCTTTATACTTATATCCACCTTTTAATTATACTAACGGTCATTTAGATCACGATTTCTCAACGAGGGGCCACGGCAGATTTTAAAAATAAATTTGCAATTCCACAAATTCCTGCGTTTTTGAAATTATATTTTTTATGAGAAAGCAAAACAACGGTATGGGGGCCGCACAAAATAAAGACAATCAATAAGGGCCCACAAAGGCCCAAAAAGTTTGAGAAATACTGATTTAGATATTCGTATACGTGTTTATTGGCTAGCACTTACTAATCAGCACATTATAATTATTGTCGAAATAATAAATCAATATTTCAATAATATTTACACAAATGCGACAAATTATTTATTGTACTATTTTATTCTTGTTATTTGAAGATAACCCACGGGTCAAGTTATCTTATCTTAAAAAAGATTTATCAGTTGGATCATTGAATAATTATTGAGCAATATATTTTTCAGATTGCGAACTCATTACTGTGATGTATTAATTGCTTAAAAATATTTCACAACCTAATAAGCTATTGCTAAGCTGCAAATATTAGTGAATTTGAAATATTAAATATAATCATCTCAATGTATTTGTTTACAATGGGTCGTGAGAGCATATTCCAATGTACAGCATATGCACACTCAATGGAGTTTATCTCAACAGAACTTTTTCCACGAGAATAACTCGTTACTTCGTGACTCAACTTTTTAAAGAGATATACGTAGAAGGATATGGCTAGGACGAGACTAGTGGTAAGCTAATCGCTCTCGACACGTCCCGTTTTATAAATGGAATGTATTGGGCATAGAAGGTTTTATACATCACAAAAATCTATACCTTCGAGCAGACATTTATAAATGGGTTCAGTGGCGGATTAAGCACTTTGGAGTCCCCAGGCACAATAAATTTTGGAGGCCCTGCTTCTCAAATAATAAAAAAGTGTTGCAAACCTCTTCGTAGAATAATAATGAATATTGAAAACTGAAATTAAAATTAAATTGTAAGGTTTGTATAATATATGCTATCTTTGAGGCCCCCAAGATTTGGAGGCCCCAAGCGCGCGCCTCTTGCGCTTATGGAAATTAATAAAAATGTTTATTGATTTTAAAGTGAGGGATGTATTATCGGACGTAATATTATTTTAAGAATTAAATTATTTTGATTGCTGGTCACGAAATTGTAAAGGATATAATAACAAGAGTAAATTATTGAGATTTTGTTGATCGTTCAAAATTAGTGAACTACTTAATTGTGACCTAAAACGGATTGTATTCAATTAAGAATGATTCAAAAAATTATGAGATATTGATAATTCGATAATAAATAATCGCTCTCGCCACGCCCGGCTATAATAGTATCGGAAGGGTGGGAGATAATTTTTAGACATCACAAACACCCATGCCTTCGAAAAGATAAATCAATGGAAAAAATACTGTTCGTACTGGGACTCGAACCCGTGTAATTCGACATTATCCCATTATCCCATAAGCGCAAGAGGCGCGCGCTTGTGGCCTCCAAATCTTGGGGGCCTCAAAGATAGCATATATTATACAAACCTCACATTTTAATTTTAATGGACACGAAAGTCCACAACTCCAACCAGTGCGCCATAGGACCCGGCATTTTATATAAAACTCCTAATATCTTGTCAGGAACTTATGCATTTTAACAATGTGTAATTAAAGTTTCAACACACATCAATAAAAAAAAGATATTTCTCTGTCTGTGTAAAACAGATTATCAGTGAAATATTAATTCATTCACGTTTTATATCTTCATGCGTAGATATTTTGTAGTCGCCCATTATCTTTAAAAGAAACGTCTCTGGATAAATAAGTTCCTTACATAAACAATCACAAATTAAATAATAAATATAAAATGACAAAGATTGAATAATTTGTTCTCAATACAATCGAGATGCGTATCCGGTTGCCAATATAGATATTCATATCAATAATTAATAAGCCTAATCATTCGGTGTGGCGTGAGATTTTCATGCGTTTTGATTTGTTAATTAAAACAATAACAAAAAACGTCGTACGATATTTTTTTATACAAAAGCGTGATATATACTAAAGTAATTCTTATCTCCGAACAGCATACTCTATCTATCGTATCGTTTATTCTACATAGTGCAGTAAATATTTCAAACTGTAAGATATGGTTTAAATCCTTTCTTAACAATACTTTTTTTTTCAATATTTGTTTTGTATCTATGAAATGATAAGGCTATGCGTATGCAGCATCACAGACGAGGAATACATGCGTTGCCTTGCACTGCGGTCCGTTGTGAAGCCGTCACAAATTCATGTTTGACGCGTGCTGGCTTGAACGTGATCCTTTTATTTCGCCACGAAAATGACTGTGGAAGTAATTAAATAGCGCGGATTGATCTTAGTTTATATGATATCACTCATGTAAACTACTATTAAAAGAGTTATTGTGGATAATAACGAGTCATTCATAGAATATATTCCACTTGCGTGACCATTGCTATACAGACTTGAGATGTGTGTTTTTGTAAAGTAGTATGTTTTGTATTTTATATTTTTTATTTGAATTTACCGAGAGTGTTATTTGAAGTAATCGTTAAGCGATGAAAATTGAATATCATTTTATAAATAAATATACATTTTCATATAACGACACTTTCAAAACGCAGCTGTCACATCATACGCTGGTCGCATATGTCTCCTTCGTTTGCATGCCCTTGTTAATTGTGAGCTACCTTGCGCTGCGGCGCCTGCGTTTCAGCAAACGCTAAACCTAACTTTAGCTACTACTGTTTGGTATTCAAATGGCTAACATACAAAAAAAGTTAACAAGTGCACATTAGAAAAATGTTGAAGGTGATTATTTAAGCCAGGCAAAATAGGTTTGGGCCGCAAGAAAAAATGAAATTTCTAGTTATCATTTACAAAAAATGCTCTCCTTATGAAATTTTTTTACACACTGTTTTTATAATTCAAAAGTTAATGCGATATTTGTCTGTGTAAATTTGAGGATAATATGTACTATTTAGTCACAAAGTTCTCAGTGAGACTATTTATACCGCTTCATAAACGAAAAAGCTTGCTCACATTTATTAAATTAAATGATTTACTTAAATATATATGTATTGAATTAAAATTTTAAGAAATACATTCGAGGGCCGAAAAAATAAACTGACTGCAAGCACGGGTTGTGGATCCCTGATTTAAACACTTGTTAACTGTTATTCCGATTTTTTCTCCATTATATTCACATTTTTGGTTTCGTTTTCTGACACTGATTGTAGGTATAGGTAAAATAGTTACTTATTCCGTGGTTATGAAAATTGCACTTGGCTACTTTCTCTTTTATCACGACGATATCTACAATTATCATTAAAACAACTGTAAAAAATCGTTCAAATTTTACTTTGGCTTGGTACACGCCCTTTTGAATATTTTACATATAAATGGTAGACTCGACATATACTACATGAACTCTTAAAATTATTGCATATATTATATTTACTGTTTTTAACAAATTATTATAATTTTTATTCATGCTTATAATCATTCCTTAAGTATTAAGGAATGTTAACGATTATATCTCAAATCTAGGGTATGTATTTCTTGGTTTGTTAATTTGTACGCTTTCAAATACCTTTTGGATGATGATTGAGAAAGGTATTCATCCCTTTTTTTGTTTAGAATCGTTTATTATTATTATTCTATTATACTTATTTTTTCTGATATTATAAATTGTATTGTAAAAAATCCCGTTTACTAATTATCCCAATGAATATCATGACTTTTATGTTTAGTTTTATCAGTTGAAAATGCTCGTGTTGAGCGAAACCAGTCCAATACTGCATGAGAGACAGGAGAGACAAAAAACGATATTACTGAAGAAAAAAAATATTCTTGCAAAACTTTTGATAATTAAAGATATTTGTAAGTACTTTTGCAGTTGTTAAAAATGATTTATCTGTTCATACAATAATGTAGACGAAATGTGGAATTAGTACAAAAGTGTGATATTTTTTTTTAATACACGAAACAGTATAGAACGACACCATGGAGTAGGACTATTCCACAATGATGTATTAATATTTTCCCTTTCCATCACCCATTCAATTTCGTTTGAAGGTTTTGACATTGGTATACTTTCTGCCAACCTTACTTGTCAAATTAATGATGCGTTCTGCAACGAAACATAGACTTTCAGTCCAATAATAAATCGCAACGTTTAATTACGTTTATATAAATTGTTACCGAGTGTAATGTGTGTATATTTTTCACAGAATTTCAGGAATAGACTCTATTGTACTTTCTACTGACGAATGGCTATAGTCGAGGAACTTTTAAATATTTTTTGGGCGAGCGCCAACACTCAGTTTACCGTGAACTTATTGAGAAATTTTTATTCTGGAATCGATTCGTAAACAAACACTTTTAAAGCATTTGAATACCTACCGACGTAATTTCAAATTGTTTATCTACTAAAAATATTTTTGTCAGAAAATCCAACCCATGGGTATATGAATTAAATTACTCGAATTCATCATATATAAAGAAATGCTTAATGACACCCGGGTTATCCAACTTACCTGCTTAAAATGTCCATATATTAAGCGATGGGCTGCCAATATGCTATTTCTAAGAGGTCGGTTAACCTTTCTCGGTCTCCGGCTATTAGTGGTGTTCCGGGAAAGAAGAGGATCTTTTTATCACTATTATATAATTATTATATACAATAATTATTAAGCCCATCGTATGTTACTACTTATACTTATACGCGATGTATCGTTATTTAATTATTGTCAATAGCTTAAAAATACATTTACTCACACTAGATGACAAGAGTGAATAATTAAAAACATGACACAGATATAAGTTCTATTATTTTCACCCAAATTGCATTTTTCAAACGTTAACTGAAAGCGTTGAAGATATTATATATGACAGAAACTCTAAATGTACATCACTGCGTTCTTTAATTTCATTTATTTAATTTAATTATAATGCAAACATAGGTCTGATAATATTGTTTTCTTTTTTAAATTTTAGAATGGTTTGCCAGTCTAAGTAAACTTTAACAAGTGGATCGCACGAGCCTCTGCGAGCCATCATAGCTCACCCCTGCATATATTCAACTGTTATATATAAAAATATGTTTATTCGTTAGTCAAAAGCTCAACAGGTTACATTCAAATAATGTCACTAGATTTAAAAAAGGATATGATCCATTATTTTTTTAATGTTAATACTCTTGTAATTTTTTTAAATCTCAAAAGTAAAACATTTATGACCAAAGCCGCCGCGCATTCAGAATTTATTTGTAAGAAACAAAAAAAAACATCTTTAATAGGTCAAAAACGCTAAGTCGATTAATTAATAATAAAATTTGAACACTTTAGTAACTATTGTATTTGAATATGTTATGTTTCAACAGTATCGAATATATGGATGTGTTTGCATGATTTTATGTTATCAATATAACAAACAATACCGATCCAGGAAAACGGGATATGGTGAGATCGACTTTATGCCATTCTTCTTAAATATCATCAAATACATCTTAGGAGAAGACATGCAGTGGCGTATTTAGAGAGCCTTGCATGCTGATAGTTGTTTAAATCAAAAATTGATGTTTGGCAACTGGATATATGGGAAAAGGTGTTTTTTTTAAAGATATATAACTATAAAATTAAAATTAAACACAAAAATATTCGTATTGTCCTTGGAATTACTTTTATTGGAAAGATAATTGTACTCTTTTGTAGTGTTTTAATATGTTTCGGGAATATGGGCGCCGCGGCTGGTTCGAAGAAAGCGCAATTTGGAAGTTCAACTTTCGAACACCATTTTCGAAAAAAAATACACAATTTGCAGCGTTGTCTATCTATGGTGAAATAGCAAATTAAACTGAAAATAAATCATCTGTCAACTATCAAGTTGGCTGTCGCTGAAAAAAGTTTTGCTAATATAT
The DNA here is from genome assembly GCA_031772345.1 of Himalopsyche anomala. Classification (NCBI taxonomy): domain Eukaryota; kingdom Metazoa; phylum Arthropoda; class Insecta; order Trichoptera; family Rhyacophilidae; genus Himalopsyche; species Himalopsyche anomala. Next base: position 14,491,578 of record CM062823.1, read on the forward strand.
AAAAACAAACCGTTAAAAAACACCCGTTACTTTGCTATATTATGTTACTATTCATTACAAGGTGAAGGATGTCTGACGATATTTAAAACAGGAATGAGCCAATTATAAATTGAAAAGAGAGGAGGAAATTTGTCGGACCTCGGACGACACCGTAAAAATATATTTTTTTAAATTCGAATGCGATTGTAAAAGTTCAATGACTTAATTATGTAACACCAAACAATTTAAATAAAAATGCGAGATCTATTATATGTTAAACTATTTTGTTGATCTACTTACATTCTACAATATTGTTTTCCTTCGATACACGTTCAGATCGCCTACAAACGAGTGGGCGACATTACTTAAGTAAAGCTGACTTATTTTTAAAAGTAAGTGGGTACATTGACACATACATGCATAGAAGGGGTAGCGCGGAAAGATAAGTCTAAAAGCAGATATGATGAAAAAAGTGAAAAAAGTGACTAGTAAAATATCACAATGACGGAAAAAACAAACAAAAGACAAACGGCAGTCGACCTTTTGAGCATTCTCAATCTGAAACAATGGCGAATGGATGAAGAGAGACGATGTGTTTGCATTAGTGACTATGAATCTGGAAAGGTGAGACAGCTGAGGTGTGCGTGCCGTATTATTGGAACCAAGATGAAGAGCAGTTGATAAGATTTGAATAATTTCATTTCGACTCACAATTTAATACCGATCAAGGCGACATTTATCACACTATAATATCAATAATATGCTGTGCTATATGGTGAAAGGAGCAGGAGGGAGGTCTAAAAGGATCTTGCGAGCCCTTGGTTACATTTTACGAAGGCCTACGAGCCCCTTGTTAAATTAGGAAAAATAATATTCTCAGAAGAAATCATTACCTACCTGGAATTTCTGACATAAACAATCTACGACGGTTTAAGTACACCGGAGTACTTTTGGTATTAATTATTTTACGGCATATAACGTGTATAACGTCCCGGTCAATCGATTAAATCATTATTCTCTATAATTGTAATAAACGAGCCACGTATTGGCAGCCCACTGCTGGATACACCCCTATTATTTTCTTTACCAAATTTTTGATGATGTTTACTTCATATAACGTGTCATAAGACTGTTTAGTGGAGATATCTATAGATAAAAAAAAAATGTTTTTAATGAACTTTTAAGCACAACAAGAATTGAACTTCTCAATGCATATTATGACGTACTTGGAAATAAAAAGAATGTGATATGAATAATATTTATCATTTCACGGGTATAAAATGAAAAACGGCCTCTCATACGTAGTAAAACAATTAATAATTATTTATGCAGTAAACAAAATTTTAAATAAATGTAGCTTACAAATTACTTCGTTACCAATGGTAAAAAAAACGTCAAATTGAGACTGTTTGATACACTACAGCTGTAAATCTGTTATAATTGTTATCTTTTAGAGTTTTAGACAATTGTTGTCCTACTTAAATTTCAATGAATTGATATGATATTCAATAAACGGATGATAAAACTTTTGAAATCTAAGCTCACATGTATTCTTACGTATTACATGTGTATTACGTAGATATTATTTTTATGAAAGACTACAGCACTTTCTCATTTTTTTGTCAATATTTCAACAAAAAAAAATCCAAACCAATTTATATTTTATTTTGTATTTTGCTCAAATAATGTTTCACGTTATTTATCAAAAAAAACATGAAAAGTGTTAAGTGAATTTACAGTTTTTTAAATGAGAGTTTCTCAAGAGCAACTGAATATTTTTCCGGAACTTTAAGTATGTATAATATCTCAGTAAAAACTGAGATTTTAATATTTTTAAATCTTACAGTTTGGCTTTTTAAAAAAAGAGTCATTCTGAAATTTTCAGTGTGCGAGTGAATAAGAAATATTAATCGAAAACGAATGGATACACACCCTCAAAAAGAAGAGTATAATAACAACGTAATACAGTTTCGAAAAAACAGTTTTTGTTGACATTTTTAGATTTATCAAGCAACTGGAGATAATAATATGGTAAACTTGTGTATTGGCTTTATTGTTTGTATTGTTTCGAAGAGAAAAATAGAAACTGCCTAAAGAAGAAATGTTGCTAGTCCCTGCATTTGATTCCCCCATCAAGAAGTATTTAACAGATATGTACTTAGCTACGGAAGGTCTGTCATAAGTCGCAAGTTTGGGTAGGTAAGATTAGCATACATGAGAGACAATGAATTATGAAATGCAATCGGTCAAAGTAAAGATACTTTTATCTTAACACATTTTGTATTACTGCTGACATTAAATTAGTTAATACGAGAAGAAGAAATTGAACATATAAAAACAACATTAACGTCATAATAAAGAAGGTCGCTTATTAAAAAACATTCTATAGAGAAATGCAGGATTCAAGATATGTTGTATCCTTGTGGTTTGGGTTGAATTTTTTATATATATTACAGGACTTATATTGGTACCCGGTAAATACAATATATACATATTATAAGCCATAGGTTTTATGGCCTGATAGTCTCTGCAAAACTTCTTATTCAAATTTCCCTTGCGGTTCCTAATTTTATTCTCCTACTTACAGCTCCGTTCCATCTTAATAGAAAATCGGATTAAACGCCTCAATTTTCGGCTGGTTTACAGTTTGACACTTTACAGATTTTTTAAATATAAATCTTAAATCAAAATTCGATAACTTACCCGTTTGAGCCAGCCGTTGTCTCCTTTGCGCTGATTCCCATATAGCGAATTCTTTTTTCTTTTTCACCGTCAGCAAGAACATCCGTCATCACAAAATCGCCATCACGCCAGTCTTTTGATTCCGCACGTCCACCATTTTGTAAAATTTTCTCATCAAAATGGCGTCCACGTTTCCCGCCATGCCTTCGTTTCTTCTTATTATTTCTGTGATTGTCCACTGATTTAGGCTCTTCTCTGTTAATTGATAATGCGTCATCAACTTTGTTTTTCAAGTTGTTACCGACTTTACCAAGTACAGAACCATTTTTATTAAAAGAATCTTTAGATTCAACATCGATATCTCCCGCATTTTGTATACTGTAAGATTTAATACTGCCGAAGTCTTCGCTTAAGTAATCCACATTGCCATCTTGCGTAGAATCAAAATGAGCATACTTAAGTTTTCCCGTACTTTTTGCATCGTTTTTCACAATATGGTTTACACTTGAATGTTCTGAGTTTGTATTTTCTGCTAAATTATTTGGAACTAGTGTACATAGCATTAATAAACACAATAGTTTTGAAAACATTTTCGATGCTTTGTTGTAGTTTTTATGATAAAATATCATTTTTATGTTTTCTGCTTAATTTATCACTTTCTATTGACACCAAACAAACGGCCGCAGATAACACATACGTTCATAATGTTCCTAGAAGACATGTAATTTGGCATAAAGCATTAATTGCGAAAATTTAAATACATTTCTGCAAGTCAAAATTTGTTTTATATTCTTTTGCATTTATAGTGAATAAAAAATATTTTTTATTTATGTACATTCAAAGTACACATCAACAAAACCACCAGTTAATTTGTTTTGACGACATCGGTTCGTAATAAATCTCCTATGAATAATTTTTTTTTTTTTTTATAAAAATGTATATTTGTCAAGTTTTCATTAGGTTTATTAAAAAAAAATACATATAAGAACTATTATTATTCACTACATTTGCTTTTGTAAATTTACTAAAAAGAAAATTAATAATATGTTTGTTTTGCCAGACTTTCTTTTATGTTTATGTTATACAAATATATAAGGCATCTAAAGACTGAAAAAAGACATTAAAGTCTGTCAAAAAAATCAATCTGGTATACTTTTCAATTCGTGTAATAAATATTGTTTGCTGAATTCCGTAGATCCTGATTCTGAAGGGTTAAAGTCCATCGTAATAACCAATGAACCAACGCGTCAGATGCGTTAATTGGTCAACGAAAAGATTATTTTGTTTACTATCACTAAGCGAAAATTAATTATAATATCATTAAATCACCGCTTCTCAAAATGAAAAAAAACAGAATTATATACTTATTGCTTGATTTAAAAGAGTAAGCCCCGAATAAGATCACAGAAAAATAAAAATATCACACACAGTCATAACTTGATACAGATTCATAATCGGCCTTTCTGGTCCAAAAGCTCTCTACCCCTAAGGTCAGACGGGAATTGGTCCAATCCCCGACGAGGTGAAAATCAAAATTAAATTTTTCAATTAAACTTTTTATATCATGAACAGGTGCTTGTGATGTCTTTTCTTCTCGAGTAACATTAAAATTTCTCACCAATTTTTCATTAATAACATATATTTATGTATTAATTCTGTGATTTATCCCTTCAACTGCCCAATGAGATTGAAAGGAAGTAGCTGCATCGAATACCCTTGACTACTGCAATCCGTATATAATGCCAATGCATCGATCGAAACTTAATATTCGAAATATACAGCTTTATCACTTAAAATTTAAAATAACAGGATTGAACTTTAACAGCTAAAATATATATATAGCCCAATAGTAAAAACATTTGTGGTTATTTTACTGTAATCAAAAAACACTGTTTTTACTAAATTACTACAATATGATACCGGAATACGATATAGTATTATTCATAACAGTCATTAGGTTACAGACATTCAAATAACAAACCACCTTCTACGGTGGTCTTATTTAAATCGATTTATAATAATTAACAAAAGAAAGAGTTGTGTATCTATGACAGCTTTAAAAAGGGTATCAATTATTTATACAATAAAAAATCTAATTTAATTAGTGGTAATAGGTAACAAAGTAATTTAGAGTCCATTGAAGCAGCCTTTAGCGATGAAAAACCTTTTTTTAAATAATATTCTACAACAGAATATTATCAGTTGAGTTAACGCACGACGGCATTTATTGAAAAAGGTGATTCAATAAGAATAGACAATTACAACTATTACAAGAGTGTGTAAATCGAATGATCTTTATTTTAAATATTTACCGTCTACGTGTCTCACCTTTCAAAATTGGATAATTATAACAATACAATTAAGTCTAAATTGGCTTTGAGTATCAATAATTTTTATATTTAAATAGAAGAAATCTAGCATCGGTTACAAGTATATTATTTATATAGTTTTCATTAACTGTGATAAATAAAAAGAGTTTTTCAGCATATGACACTCGAATCGCGTTCGTTTTTGGCAATTTATTACTATATAATATGATAGGTATTCCGAATCTGAAAAAAAATTGCAACCAAAAAAAAAGTTATTCTAACAAATAATAATTAGCAATTCTTTTTATCGGCATTTGAATTTTTAGTTTACGTTGCATTCAAAATACACATTACACACAAAATATTAAAAATGAAAAAGTATCGGAGAGGCCATACTTTCGGAAAACACTAAATATGGGTAATGGCATTTTTTTCTGCAGTATTGAATTAATTATATCTTATTTTATTTAAATATTATAATGTATTTGTCATTCACAAGAATCGTACTAAAATAATATCACTAGGAACTAAGTTGCAAGCGACAAAATAATAAAATATTATTATAGTATGTTATTCATAAATATTGTTAACATTGAAATATCGTTTTATGTTCTGCAAGATAACGTTTCTGACGTTGAAAAAGTATGCTTAATTGTCAATATTATCGCATTTCAGATTTTATATTAAAAAATACAGTATAACTACTTTTATTTAGTCTTTCGAAATTGAGCAAAACAATGTAAACTATATAAAAATAATGATTTTAAGTTTCGAATTTCTATAACCGTGTTGTCACAATGAAAAAAGATGTATCAGCAAAAAAAAAATGCGAATTCATGACACCTCATATTAAGTGCACCAAAAAATGATAACATAAGTTTGTATGTGTATGTAGTTGATTTTGTAAAATTCTTCCGAATCGTCGTAATGTTTTTATCTATTATATAATATTTATATGAATCATTTTACACTGCTGTCAAATTCGAAGATAGACTTTTATGATAAGATCATTTATCATATTACAGATATCAATCGCGAACCACAATGGAAGAGAAAATATTAACATGATTTTTAGTTCCGATAATATTTTCTTAAATTTATTATTTCGATATTCTTTAATGTATTTCTTGGTGTTGAAATAATAATATGTATATTTCAGAATAATCTTTCAATACATATAATATTAAGTCTACATTTAATGTATTTCTTACATAGTTTTGCTACACAAAATTAACATATAGTATGGTATCTGTCTGATAAGCTAAAAGTCGCATAAAAGTAAAATTTATGTACAACCAAGAGATAGGTAATGATTGAATCAAAATGAATATTATTACTTAAACGTTATTCGTTTTCAATGCATATTTTTCTGTATACAATTTTAATACTTTTTAAACATTATTATATTATGAAAGCGCTGAAAGATGTACTTACAAGTATATTTTAAAACAGTAAATATGTAATATTATTTTTTCATTTATCTAAATAACACATTATAATTCACTTTTTAATTGAATTTATAAGTACGTATTTGCCTGATAGTTATTTTTGTATGGCCACTTTTAAAAATATATTATTTATATTTTTGTAACTGACCTTATTATAAATTATGCATTATCGCAATAGTAAGCCAAATAATAATCACTTGTAGGGTTTTTTTAACAGTTGTGTAAACAGGTTCGTAAACTTTTGCCGCGAACGTCGATATCTGGTTCACCACGACTGCTGAAAGCTTATGCACCGCAGAACTTTTGATGTTGGAGGAACGAAGTCTAAAATGACACTGACGCGAATCGAGACGGCCAACATGCTTGCAACAGTGCCAAACCGGTTCTCAACCTTTTTCGATCGTCGACTGAAGGATCGGGCATCATCAGCAGTTGAGGCATTTCAAAATGAAAGATATCAGTTCTTAGCTCTTGTCTTTGTTTTATATGTCTTACCAAAAAAAATATTATTAAAAAACACGTCAATGTCTTTTGAGAGAAAACATTTTACTGTGGGTCTTTTTTAATCAATATATTTTTTACTGGCAAACATTAGAATATTAAATTTCAGTATTATTTTAAGCCTAATTAATATTTACATTGCAGATAAAGTAAATCAATTAATGAAATACCAACAATTTACATCATTCTGATTACAGATATTAATCGATATTAATCGTCAAATAATAATTTAAAAGATTATATCTAAAGAATATACATATTTATAATGTATGCATAAATATATATATAGATTATATATAGTGGTTCTTGTGTATCATTATACTTGTGATATCCGTGATGTGTAAATTTCCCTCCAATGTCCGATCCTTAAAACGGGTATTAATGAGCTCGATTAACTATCTACTTGGCATCTCATCAATTCTCGTAGAATATCTTAGGTCTTAGAAGATTATATCGACATGATCAAAAAGAATTAAGCAAATTGTTATGTGTTATTTTATCAACAATGGAATTCTATTGTGTATTTAGATATTACAGTAAAAAAATATATTTAAATAGAAGATTGCTGTTTTACTTATATAATTTAGTATGGGATTGACACATTTGAAAGGATGACGCCGGATTTACGAGAAAGTTGTATATTTTGGGGACCGCTGCTTCGGTCTAACAATAGTCTACCGTCGATATAAATATGCGCCTGTTAGGCCGCTGTAACTAACTCTTGTTTTAATCTCTTCTGAGCATTTTAAAGAAAACGTTTCTTATATCATAATAACAACAAAACTCATTTTGAGAGCAAAAATAATACTCGCGAATTGAACACATTTTCGTCTACACTACAACTATCACGCGACGGATGATATTGAATCTAGAATCCAGATGCAGACAAACGCATTATGTTGTTGTACACAAAATTAAAATAACAAATAATCGTACAATTTACATATTCAATGCGCTTTTAAAAAAAACATTTTAATATCTACTGCAGATAATAATAACAACGATTTGTTATTTTACGTGTACTAATGAAACTGTCTACAATATAGTTTGTAACCTTAACCAAGATAGACAAGCGAAGAAAAATAATCGGGCGTATAGTTTTACTTATTTTTCGAACACACAAAATATATCATTATATGTAGCGATAGAATCTACATCGCGAACATAATTCTCATGTCAAAAAAGCTAACGAACACTAAAGAACAATTTGGCCGTTTTTAATAAAATTCTGCATGGTTTGATTTCTTCATCAATTTACAAGATCGTTGTGAATTTTTTGAAAGTTTGCAACAGGGTCGCTCAACCCGTCTATATGCACGTGTTTTTTTGTTGCGGATCATCCTTTTTTTACGTTTTCGATAAAGAAATTTCCGAACAATAAATGCATGACACAGAATTTTACAAGATTTAAGAAAAATACTATTTTTTGCAACACGATACATTTGTGAATGCTGCAATAAACAAATTGCAGTTACCATTGCAACTATAAAAAGACTTTTATAATATTTAAATTCGTAAAACTAAAAATAATATGATATCGATGATTTTTGCAACTAAACTGCATTTTTAAAAACATGCATTTTTAAGTTATATAGACAGGTAAGTCTTTTAAACTCTGTTGATTCATTTGTGAAAAAGAGGAGGATTACTATTTTCAATTGTTTCGACGGTAATTTTTTGAAATTCATTTTTAACACAAATGTATTCTTTCGTTGTTTGTTTTGTTTCCAGTAAAACAATCCTCCACTGTAAAGTTATAATAGGAAGTATCAGTGGCGGTTCTACGTACTGGGCTAGGTGGGCTTAGCCCGACCTGCATTTTTCACCCAAAGTGTGTAGAAAAAAACTTTAGATGGCTAAATAAAAATGAACAGCAATTCGGCCGCTGAACAAAATAAATACATTTCTAAACGTAACTTACCTTTCCCAAATTAATACAATATCTTTATTTTGATTTTCCTCTGTCAATATAAGACAATGCTATGTCTACCTACAATAATACTTTCGATTGTGTTTTGTATTACAATTTTAAGCCGAGCTGGCGTAAAAATAAGCAATAACCCTATACATACTTCATACAGAACAGGCAAGTGCAAATTTCGTAAATAGTATACAATGCTAAACTTTTCTCTAGTCCACCCAAGATTTTAGGTCACCAACCGCCACTGGGAAGTATTCAAAATAACTAATAAAATAAAGGAGTTACTTTCATAATACAAGCAATGAAATAAACAAGCTAATTTAAACTAAAAGGATTAGTTTCTTTACTGTGAGCTTTATCGTTGTTACATACTGAAATTTAATTGTTGCAAAAATTTTCTTTGCTCCGTTACACAATATTTTGTTCTTCATATAAGTTGATCAGCTGAAAATACACGCGATGAACAAAATCGCCGCTAATCACAGCAGTATTTTATTATTATAAATATGTAATATAATGTCGTCACACGAATAATTGACAGTAAACACTATAAGTCATTATTGTTTGTTTATGACCAACTGAATCTATTATTACAAATATTTACGAATGCTGCATTTGAATTATGCTTGGACTCATGTCATGTATTAAATCAAGAAAATTAATTAATTATTTCAATAAGTATACCTTCTCTGCCATACGATCAAGGTGCGTAAAGTAATAACTTGATTGATGACCGCGTAATGCTTATTGTATGTACATTCTCTAGAAAAATGTAACGTGTATGTGAAATCATAAACCAAGAACAGAAAATATGTTTACATTAACAATATAATCTCTGAGTTTACTACATACAGACTGAGACGAAATTGTGCAATCTTCTTCCCAATATTGTATAAACCATAAAAAATATTAAGAATACAAATTAAGCGGCCGAAAAAAACTTTTCTTGTATCATTTAGATCTTGAGTTTCAATGATTTCAATGTACCTTGTACATTTCAAAATACCGTACGGATTTAAACTTCAAAGTGATAATGCTGTAAAGTGTAAATTGTGTAGAATAAAATTATTTTGCGTGCCTGTTCATTCTAATAAATATTATAATTAACATACAGAAATTAGAATATATAAAAATATTTAATTGTTAGTTTTTTTACTATCCGCATTAATTCGGAGTATGTAGATGTATTCCTAATGAAGTTATTGTAACAAAAGTTATTCTACAATTACTGTTTGTAATTCAACCGCTCAACCTTTATTCTTTGCAGATGACATAAGGACGGAACTGAAACAGGACTAGTAATTAGCTAATCACTTTCGTTATGTTCTGTTTTTATGATCGGTTGGGTGATATGTGTATATAAACATCGCAGGCATTCATGCTTTTAAATGAAATTCTTTAAAAATCAAAAATCAATTGAAAAATCAATTTATACAACGTCTATACATGGATTCTAAGTCGTGACCACCGCTATCAAAATCAGCAACGTTTTTTGTTTCAAAATCTACTCAAATACAAAATGATTCAGTTTCCAAATAAGTTCATATCCGTACAACCAATGATATGAGATATAATAATCGCCTTGTCGTTTTTTGTCCAATTAGGTCCTTCAAAAGAAAGTTGTGAAAAAATAAAATAATAATATTTCATTATTGCATAAATTGGTATAAATTTTATTTTGAACCATTTCATTTACCTTCAAAACAACCTGAACTTTTATGATTCTCTACTCAAATCCAATGTTGAGTTGAAAAACTATCGTAATATATTTTGAAACAATGAATAACTTTTAAAATATTGGTTTCACATAAAAATCCTGATAAGTACATAGATATTATTTATGTTTTTATTTAACCATTTCAAATTATTGTAATTGTTTACACTAATTTTAGTAATTAAGTTCACAGCAGTTTTTTGTACTTTGCCAAAAATTTGGTTTTTGGAGTAAATAAGGCTTTATAATAAAGCTATCGAAAATATTTGAATGACTCGAATACGAATTTAAAAATCAAAATATTTTCTTTATGAATTTCAAATCAATGTATTTATTTGAGGTCTCAGAGTATGTGTCTACAACTAAGAAACGCACTGTAATATCTACAACCTCACGAAAACCGCAAAGTTGTTATCTATTACAATCGATTTTACTTGTGGTTTATGTTTTATGATTAAATATAATATAAAGGTAAATGAAATATAGCTACTAAAGAGTTCAATGGTCATATGATTTCATCTACAAGTATTTATAAAAATCCAAATTTACAATTTAAAACCCATCTACCTTATAAGCCTTCTTATACTATAGGAAATGTAATGCAGTCAAAGATTTAGGCTTTTCTGTTCACTAGCCAGAATTACGGCCACCGGTGGTGGACTGGAGGGGTTTTGGAGAGACTTACATAAACCCATTTTAATAAGGTCGGCGAACACTTTGCTTAATTAAGAAAATATAATTTTCTCAGATCAAATCAGTACTTAACTGCAATTTCTTAAAACATTTCGTTATATTGAATAGTTTCTTGGTTGTCATCATTATTTTCATATCGTATTTTGAGTATTTTGATTATCATGGCAACTAATCCACGTGAAAGCTTGCTATTTTTTTTTTAATCTATGTCTGTTCCCAATTTGGAGCATATAGCATACTAACGGAATTATTTTAACATAGGTTTTTCTAAGAGAACTGATTGTTACTCAGTTGTCCAACTTTTCTTTTTTTCGAAGAGAGAAGTGACAGAAAGGATAGTGTTAGGTCAGGACTTGTTATTGGCTAATCACCCCCACTTTGCCTCGTTATTTTACAAGTGTAAAGGTGGTAGGAAATTTGGATAAATTACGAACATCTATGCCTTCGAACAGAAATTGATAAATCGATTGAAAAATGCAGTTCGCACTTAGATTCGAACCCGTGAGATCCATCTCGTAAGCCCAACGACGTTAACACTGGGCTACAAGGCATTCTATAGAACTTCAAAACCTGATAAAACTACCAAATCAATCGATGACATTTGACCGCTTTCTCAACGAGACCAGTGTTTGGTCCGAATTGAAATTCTATTAAGTTATATTGTAGTTAGTCTCTGGGTTACGCATATGCGCAGAGGCGACTGTCTGTAGTGGAAAAAATAATAGGTCACCTTCGTGCTTCTAATATTGTTAAAACAACAGCATACTTACTAAAAATTTGTTTAACTTTTACAACTAAAGTTGAAGGATGCAGTCATACCTATGCCGCTAAATATCTCCAGCGCCGGCCTATTCCATTCACTTGAATTCGCCAGTTCTGTGCGAATTGTCGACGCAGCTTCGTTTCCGTTCCAAATGTGTGTAAGGCAGCGATTCCCAAAGTGTGGTACGTGTACCTCTTGGGGTACACGAAGCGTTTGGTACCCGGAGGTAAGCTACATGTTTTAACAGAGAAAGTCCTGAAATACATCTTACATTTTCCAACTTCATATCTATGTGAACTTGCTTTTTCATCACTTGTAGACTTTAACACCTAACACAACACATTGTCAATAAGTATTTATCATTGTAGGTATTCTAGCATAAACATATACATTTTTTAAATTATTTTTTAGCTGCTAACTTGGGTTTAAATACTGTCGATAAACAGTGAAACAGAGATGCCACCATGGCAGGGAACGTGATTTTTTTAGGATGGCATGTTACGGGTTAAGTGAAAAAATGAAACAGGCTTTTAGATGTGGAACCGCATCTCAGATTAAAACTATCAACTAGGGAACCAAATTATGATGATCTGTTGTCTCAATATAATCAATTTCATCCTTCTCATTGATTATAATGAATGTTATTTTTGACAAAAAGTTTATTTTAATTTGATTATGAACGATTTTTTTTCGCTTATTGTTATTTTTTATGTACGAAAAGGGGAAAGAATAAATAAACTTTGATTGTTATTAACGTATATGCGTTTTTTACGAGGGGTACTCGTTGTTACGAAAATTATAAAAGGGGTTCACAGTTGCGAAATTTTGGGAAACACTGGCGTAAGGTAATGCATCCTCGCTGTAAATAATTGACAGTAACAACGGTTGTAGATAATATGTCAATTCCGCTAAATACAAATGAACGTAAGTAAACAATACCAACCTGTCGAGGTCTTTTACATCACACACTAATCTTTACCAACTAGCACAGCGGCTCAACCTGCGGCCCAATCATATGTTATGCGAGGCCCAAAACAATCACGTCACCAGATACTTTTCCAAACATCTGGTATCATTTGCAAAAAAATACGAATGAGTGTTTTGGATAATTTGTATTAATGTTATGTCACTTTATTATGTGGTATATTTATGTATTACTATTAATTTTCTGCGGCGGAAACCGGCATGAGGTCCAAACGAAAAAGGTTGAGTACTGCTGAACTAGTAACATAGATGTTGATCAGGGCTCGGGAAACTTTTTTGTAAGCCACTCAATTTTTTGCAAAAAGATGAGCAATATATATTTTATTAGTTTTTACCTCATTTGGTGTAACTTACTTATGTCACTGTTAACACCTGTTCAACACGGATACGTTAAACTATTTTTAAAAATATTTTACTCATTATTACTATAATCTTAAAATATAATAATAATTTTCTCTGTAGAATGCGGTTATCATCGCAAGTATCATAAAAAAAACCTGTTAAATAGTATCTTATTTCTATTATATTCAGTCGATTTGCTTAAAAAAATAATAATATGCGACACTTCAACAAACTTTATTTTTAACATTTTCCGCTAAAGATAAGAGCTGTAAATAGCAAGGCTGTGGAGTCGGAGTCAGGGGCGTAAAAAAATTACGGATTACCGGGGTTTATTGAAAGTTTCTTTCCGCCTTCATTTTATACAACTATTCATATTTCGGTCATGTGGTACAGTGGTCAACGTCGATTGCTTGCGTGACGTATTTAACGTGTTGAAATCCCGTACGAACAGTATTTTATCATTCCAAGCCATGGGATGTCTGAAATTTCATCCAACCCGTCTAATCCAAAAATAGCGGGGCGTAGAAAGAGTGATTAGATAACCAATCCTTATGTCATATCCCTAAATTTATACTCTTTCTGTAAAAAAAAATAGGTTGAGTAACTGAGTAACAACCAGTTCTCGTAGAAAAAACCTTTTTTTTTAGGCAAAGCGGACATGGTTGAAAAAAAAGTATTCTACGTATGCACCTATCAATTATTATTGAAGTAGGCGAAATGCTCTATATTTTATATTTACATGTTGGAACATTGGTTTTTGTATTACTAAAATTGGTATTTTGTAAAAAAAAAAGGTCGTATTGAATCGGTAAGCCGGTTTTTTTATTTGAAAAAAAACGGTTTGTTGATTTTTACGATTAATTGGATGCACTTATTAACAGCTTAACGACCGCACGTTTTTTATAGAATTTCACCTGGCGGCCGGGCAATTTTGCGAAAAATTCGCAAAAATTGTAATTTTACTAAATTCACTATAATTTGTGAAATTTACCAAATTTATTTTTTTTGCTTCCAGATACTTCGCCTATACGCATATATGAGTCCGCCGGCCAGCAACCTTTGTTTTTCAAACACTCAAATACGCGTCCGCGGTCTTTAAGCTGTTCTAAGCATTTTTTTTAAATTGGAATCAGACCATTTGTAAATGCTGAATTCAGAAGTTTTTTACATGACTCTTTGGTAAATACACTGATACATTATTATTATACAAGCTATTTTGGATAAATGAGTCGACCAATATGAAACGTGGCTCAATAAAATAGCTGATAAGTGTTTTATCTGGGGATAGAAAAAGTAATCTTAGCCGCTATAAATCAAAAATATTTACAGTATTCTAATAGTCCGCAGTTACAACATTTTATCAAAATTCAAATTATGACGAAAGAAAGCAATCAGAGTGAAAAATATCGTGTAAGCTTCAAAAAATTAAACACTATTTTGTACTAATTCCACATTTATTGTGATCAATATCATAACACCACTTGGATTAGTATATATTTGTTCACATATCCACTCCCAATGTAGAGCATATCGCCTCCTAATGGAAGTATCTCAGAAGTTTTTCTACAAGAACTGTTTGTTAATCGGTCGCTTAACCTCTCTTGGTTTTCAAAGACGGATAGAAGGCTAAGTCTAGTACAGGACTAGTGGTCAACTAATCGCTCTCGCTACTAGCCTTTCGTAATTATCATATTAAGTCGTGGAATCATTTTACAAGTCGAGACCCTCAAAATGTATTAAGTGTGTTTTGGCTCCATTACTGTAAACATCTCCACGTGTTTCCTTGCCATAACTGCAGTGAATATCCATAAAAACTATTAATACGGTTTATGTTTTCACAGGTGAAGAAAATCCTCCACGAAACTAGTCCTCGTGCACTCAGATATAGCCGTCGCTGTAATGTAAACGTTCCAGATTCTTCGGCTCAACAAAAGCATTAATTCTTTTGATTTGCATTTTAAATTTAAAAAAATATTTACCATTACAACTTATGCCAGAGCGACAAATATTTTACTCATGAATTACTCAAGAAAAACTCGAGGTAAATATACATCACAAACACCCTTGTCTTAGGTCTCAAATTTGAATTTAAAAATCTAAATTTGACATTGACCTTACTGAGAATCTAACTCAGACCACCCTGGTCGGAAGAGAAAGCTTTAACCAACTAGACCAGTGTTCCTCAACCGGGGGCCACAGGGAAAATAATTTTAGGGGAGCCACAGCACAGTTTGGGGGGTCACGTCCATATATATATATATATATATATATATATATATAAATATCAGTGCTTTTTTTTGAAAAAAAAAGGTGCCGGAACGCATTTTCTAAGAAGGTATATTATTTTTTATATATTCGAATATCATTTTGATAGAATTAAAGGCGGCTTTTCATATAATGCATAGAAAATAAAACAAAATATACATATTTATTTTGGAAATTTCAAATGAAAATTAAACAAAAAACATTACATACATTATGTAAACATTAAAAAAATATGTAATTTATCAAAAACGCTATCCAAAATTACATTCCAATTTGCATTTGCAATCTCTTGCATGACATTAATTTATGGGTTCTATGATGCCCTATATATTCAAAAGGGATTAAAAGTCAATGGCTTCCAAGAAAAGAAACGAATGTTTTGAAATAGAAAAAATAAAATTTTACAAACATTTATTAAAATTTCGAGGGGAAAAAAGGTGCCGGAACGCCGTTCCGCCGCCTTACAGGGTAAAAAAAGCCCTGTATATATATATATATATATGTTTTAAATCGGTAAATAACAACATATTTTGAAATTCCAGTAAGAGCTAAAAAAGTGTCTCGCGTCTGTTCATTTTGGGAAATGACAAAATGTTTTTCGAAAAACTTTTAAAAAACGAGTATGGGACCACGGAAAAATATAAGACTTAAAAGGGCCACGTGCTCAAAAAGTTTGAGAAAATATAAACTAGACCACAGCAGGCGAATTCAGAAAAATAAATCATAATTATGTCGAATTAACATTCAATATATGTATCAATGTTTGATCTCCATCGGCCCAATTAACGTACGAATATATTTTTTTTGAATCTGTCAATCTTGAATCAATAAATAATTACAGCATTGATTATCTGGTTTATATGCTCGGAGCCGTCTACTTTCACCCCTTAGACCGTGATCGGTTTGATTAAGGTCAAAGAAATCGAAAGCATATGAGCACAACGAAAGTAAAATTTCAATTCATATAATAATCAATAATGAGTTGATATTTGAAGACAAATTCTTTAGGACATAGATTATCGATTATAGTTTCTCTTTTTAGTACTTAATATTACACATTACCAATGTAGACTAGCTCTATAGAGTTTTAGTGCTTTTGCGTACAACTTTCTTCTCAAATAATATTATATTGACTGGTTAAATATGTTTTGACTATATTTCATCCCAATGTTTGATCATATGCACTCCTAATAAAGAATTAAAACTGATTCACTCATCAACTCTCCTAGAGGAAGGCAATAAAAGAACGATGGAGCTATGAGATAACTAGTCCCCGTACGACACCCCGTTTTAATGATCAAATAAGAGGTGAGGAAACATTACAGACACCCATGCATTTGGCTACGTACTCATAATTCGATTGATGTATCAATGATACATAGTTTACATTTTGTAATTTCAATCCGTAGTTTAAAAAGCGAGCAGGTGGAAACCCAGTATTTTTTAAAACTGGGCTATTTTTTATCCATGTCCGCTCCTGATGTAGAGCATATGACTTCGTAGTGGAGGTATCTCAACATAAGTTTTTCTGCGAGAACTGTTTGTTACTCAGCCGCTCAATCTCTCTTTTCCGAAGTAAATATTTTTTGAATGGCTTTTAAATCATCAAATATGCATTTTTTATTCTTAATTTTTTTTTTTTTGAAAAATAAATGTTTTTAATGATAACCACTATGTAAATATATTTTCCAGAAAATCCGCATTGCAAGCTTCATCAATTTCAGTAGTTAGAATACATTTTAATCTGTGCGTCTGTTAGTCAATTCATGTAAACAAGCATATTTATTTATTTTGTCCCCGCACGTCATGTATAATATACTGTAAAGAACATAATTCGAAACTCAATGCGTATGAGCAAACCTTCATCAAAGCAGGCTAGTAAGCTTCCATTCCTTCCCTAAGCTCGTCTTTATATCTTTACCCAAAATTAATTTATCAAAGAGGCCAAGCAACCAGTCATTCTCGAAAAAACTCCGTTTGAAACAAAGATACTCCTAGTTGTAAACGATCATTCAAAAAATAATTATCACACAAAATATGACAGGAAACACCCAAATATTTTGGGCAGGTCGTTTATTTCACTGTACTAAAAAATTACCTGGCTTCACAGATAAACGGTTTCTATGAAATTCAACTTGCTACTCAATAAAGTTGTATTTTTGAACATATTTGACGACGTATTTAGTCAGTCGAAATTGACAATTTACTACGAATAAATTAATCCTTTCATTGGAAAGGCTCTTAACTTTAATACCCACATGAGTGGTGTGATAATTCACTTAGTATGAATGACCGTATTGGAATATGAATGACGACTTCAAAGTGCGCTTATACCTGATAATTCACGATAATCATAGAGTACATTTAAAACACCTGTTAAAAGTATCAACTCAAAATATTTTTGTCATCATGTTTACTTAAACTAGAGTTATAAAAGGACAATACGTCAACCTTTTCGGTAAGGTAATTACTTTTATTATACAGGTACAGATTACGTTAACCACAAATTTATGTTGTAATTTCGGGACATCGTTCTTAAGACAAAAAAATAAATATTTAACTGGTTCTCTGCCACGGACGTGTTAACACGCCAAACAATTTCGTGCTCGTAGGGCCGGCCATACAAAATGTGCGTGCTTACACGCAGTACTTGAGACGCGGTTTAAAGGCCACAATAAATGTATTTAATAATTTTAAATTATCATGCATATAGTGACATCTCTTGGAATCATAGTGTGATACTTTAACTTAAAAGATATTGTTTTGTAATCTATAACACATCGATTTTAAAAAAAATGTTTTTTGTTGTGTTTAAATTTGTTGCTAGCAAGGCTGTAATTCCTTTCCGTTTTTGAAACGCTTTTCGATAAATGATGGCGGAAATGACCCATCGTGTATTTATATGGTAATTGTTTGTGATGTACTATTATTATATGTCCAAAAAGTACATATTTATAAGGTTTGATTTTTTTAAAGAAAATCACGGCCCTCCATGCACGGCCATATTAATACCGCACGGCACAGATCAGGTTAAGGAAGGTAGGCTGTCAACGTACCCTATTATTTTTCTATTGTGTGCGGACCATTCACTTCTTTGCGCAGTTAATTTTCAGTAAAAACAAAAATTGCGCGCATATATGAAGGAAGCGACTCTCTGACGCTTGGTAAATTCATTCGTTATATCATGCCGCTAAAAACTCTTGTTATCAATGAGGATTATGAAAATTGTTTATTATTCTTACCCAATTGCTTGGTGCTTTATTCAATTAGAGTCCAGTCAATCAATCCATTATTTGCATATTTGTTTTAAAACACAGCACTCAAACTAACACACGCGTACATCCAGAGGTGGGCTGCCAATACGACAACAAGGGTCTCGCTTAATCTCAAACCAATTTTCGTTGTTCTGGGGAAAGAGTCGATTTTTTATCACTCCTATGCAGTTATATGAAATGATTAAATAAGCAATCAATTGTTACGTAATACACAATATATAAGTCAAAATTTGCTGTTAAGTACCAATTTGATCTGAGAAAATTATTTTCTCTTAAATTAACAAGAGGCTCGCCGGCCTTAGTAAAATTTAACAAGGGGCTTGTGCGAGTCCCTCCGAGACCACCCCTGCGTACACCTTAGCGGTAACATCGGAAGCCGTATTCATATCTGACTTTCGTTACACTTTTAGAACAGAGTAATATTATTCAGCGTAGTTCTTTAGCACAATCCCGACTAGTCCAGAACGGGTGGCAATCCTAGTACAGGTATATCGGAATTTTTGGTAGCTATGTAAAAATTTGCCGTAAAGTGAAAAACTCCATTCAAGTATATATTCTATTCTTAAGATAGAGTCATTCTATATAACTGTTATAAATCTTTGAGATATGCTTGTGCATTTTTTTAAATGGAAATAATCTAAATAAGAAAATATTTCTCTTCATATAGAGAGCGTAAATAATTATAGTGGAATATTTCTATAATATATGAAGTTCTTGTTTCAGAGGGTAAACAATAACAAATTTATCATATCTGGTTATCTGTCAATCATTACATCGCCATCGAAGAAAAGCTATAACAGACCAAAAAAAAAACGAATCCATGGCGTAAGGTAAAATTACATTATTCAAATATAACACAAGAAAATGAAGCTGGATTAGACTTTATGCTAATTATGTTATTTAATTTAGATATGATCCAAGTGGACGTAACATTTTGCCCATAGCTCTAAATCATATATGGGCAACCACCGGCCCGCTGAGCTATTTTGTTCGGCCCTGATTCGTCTCGGCGAAGTAATAGGGAAAGAAATAATAATTCCAGGGATGGATTAAATAATGAGATGACACGGGCGCTTGCAGTGGCTCCACTCTACTAGTTCATGATGACCACCATATAAGAATTAGCAACGTGTTTTATTTGATGTAATATTACTCTATTATGTTTAATAATTTGGTGCGGCCCTTGACTCGGAGACAGAATGATAATTTGGCCCCAGACCTAGGAAAGGTTGCCCATGCCTGTTTTAAACTAACAGAAGCGTATCTAATAGATTAAGCCGCTACAATATTAAATACTTCAGAAGTATAAAGGTATATTTTTTGTTGTTTTTCTTCATCGTTTGTTTATTCCATTTCATTCATTTTAGACATTTAAAATATCACAAACATCCATGCCTTTAAACAGAAATCTATAAATCGATTGAAAAAAAATGCTGTTAGTACTTAGATTCGAGTTCGTGAAATCCATTACGAAAACCAACGACGTTGACGACTGCACTACGAATCCACCATTAATTTAATTTTACGGGTAAAATATCATAAATGCAGTGGCGGATTACTCCATACGCGCAAGAGGCGTGCGCTTGGGGCCTCCAAATCTCAGGGGCCTCAAAAATAGCATAAATTATAAAAACCCTTATATTTTATTTTCAGTTTTCAATATTAACTATTATTTTACGAAGAGTTTTACAACACTTTTATGTTATTCGAAAAATAGGGCCTCCAAAATTTATTGCGCCTGATACCTTCAAAGGGCTTAACCCACCACTGCATAAAAATGCACACATTTTATGGAAAAAGTATACATTGTTGAAACATCACTGCTTACCTACCAAATAATACTTATTGTAATAGTTGTTAAACAAATAAAGCTAAGAAAATTGTTCTGCTTTGATCGACGGAGAAATGAATGGATTGTCGATACCAATTAAAATACGGTTTCAATCTTATTTGGTCAGAATAGCGAGTCGCTCTGCACTTGTGGTTTTTAATGTGGACATGGATAAAACTTTTTAGAACCAGGTCCACTCAATAAATTATTAAAAACTTTAAGAATAGCTTTCGCATGTTGAGGTGAAATACTGAATGACGATATCAAGAGCGTGCGTGATTATAATATTTAAACACAGCGTTATAGCAGGATGTCGAAAAAAATATTCTTAATATTTATCTGGCTCCAAAATGAAGTACAATTGCCAAAAAGTTTAGACGCATGGCGCTTGCTATATTAGAAAAGAATTTCACACTTGGCATAATGTCAAATGAAATAAGCGATATGAAAAAATGGATAGGTAATGTGCTCAAACTAACTGTTTTCGTATTATGAGAAAAGAATTTATCTGTTTATTTTATGTTTGACAGCTTAAAAGCTTTATGTAGATAATAAAATTTACTTTTGTATCGCGCAACGAAACGTTTCATTTATAATTGCAGGCTTAACCCTCCAAGGACGAGCGTGACCATATGGTCACAGTTAGGGCTTAAACCGAAACCGGTTAACCGGGTTCTATCAAAAATAATCTTTTCTTATTTTTCATTGTTTTTTACAAAAACAAAAATGTTTTTTAATGAATTTACTGCGTTATATAGGAAACAATTCACAAAATACAACAAACATGTACATATATGTATATATATATATTGTAGAATAATCTACTTCTGTCTCAAAGTTGTCCATGTTGTGAACAGAAATGACTCTTTCAAATAATTTGACATTTTTTGACAAGTGAATATTTTGGTATTCTATTCTATTTTTGTCTAAACATTGGATTTCTTGTCTTATCCAGTTGGTATTTTTTAAAGATTTAATGCATTTAAACATCATTCTTTTGGTGAGTTTTATAATCAAGCTCTATTTTTTTTATTTGACGTATATTTTTTTATCATAAAATATTTTTTCACATGTTATAGTAATTGTTACTTTGCCATAGCAAACAGGTTGATAACTAGAGTCCCATTAAGATAAATGTCGTGATTTTTGTTTGAAATTTGAGTATTAGCTGTTATGCCAAATATTGAAAAATTTCTACGATTTTTTTTGCATACCTACCTAATCAAAATACATGATATTTTGGTTTAAACCGGTTACCCGGTTTATTTGTCAGAAAAAAACCGAAAACCGGTTAGTGTTTATGTCCGGTTAATTGGAAGCCCTAGTCACAGTAAACACCGTTGTCTATTGATCCCATTATTCATCCTTTTTCCACCTGAATATCGTTGCTTTCTCTCATATTTGGTTAAGAAGATTACAGACTTCAGTTAGTCATCAGCCGTGGGGACAGAAACGGCCACCGAAAGCACATGCGATTTTTTGAATTTACTTTTTGAAACTGTTAGTTATTTTTTTATCAAAACATCAAATTATTAACAGTTCTTTTGCTAATATATTTGTATTGAAATTATGTTATCTAAAAGGTAAAATTGAAAATATTTTTAAAAATTTCACGTTTAGCCATATTTCAACCCCGAATGTTTGCGTGCCCATAAGGTAACTTACTACTGTCCGTACACAATATTACACGGTAATAAAAGGAAGTGCATGACCATATAGTCATGCAGGGTTTCTATACAACGACTTGGCGTTTTTTTTTCTTTAATTTTAGTTTGAAATAAAAGTTATCCGTGACTTCAGTATGGCTTAAGAAATATTTTTTTTATCGAAAAAAACTCTCGTCTCTGGAGGGTTAATATATTTTCAATAATTTTGGTAAAGTACAAATTTTTAATCTATAAGAGACCATTATTATGTATTAATTATCAGTTAACCTTTACAAGTTCATCTATGTAAACACACATCTTACAGTTTTCAATTTACATGAGATCGTAAAATCAAACATTCTTTGTCATAAGATTTAACCGAGAAATTCGATAAATCATTTTATTTTAATAAATTATATCATATGTTTGTAGACACACAGGGCCATCGGTAGAAATTTGGACGCCTCTAAATATTTACCGCTACAGGTGGCCGCTTGCTCCGCTTACACGTAGCGCCGACGCTGTACGTACATGCGACATTAAGAGAATGGTGTTTTACAGTTTAAAATAATAAGCAAAATTTCGACATTGGATTTTGATTTTTAGAATTTTGAAATATTTTTTACATATTTTGACACAACATCTAATAATAATAATTTCAGCGTGATATTTAAATCTCGTTTTCTTTATTTTCATTATAATGATCAACACAGCCCTATTTTTTCATAATAGTTGTTATTTTTAAAATATAAAAACAACAAATTATCAATAGAGATACTTAAGTACTTAATTAAAAAGGTTCAAGAGATTTTTTTCCCACCTTTATAGTTAGAAAATAAATTTAGATCAATTTCAACATATAGAAATATAGGTTTTCCTTCATAAATATAAGGCGAAAGATAAAAATTATCACTCAGCTGAAAACGTCATCAAATAATCTTAGAAGGTATTTTAAAAACGTATGCAATTAAAACATTTTATAATTTACAACGGCAACAGTTTCTTCTAATGAGCCATCAAGAGGTGAAGTGAGCCAACTAGTAAAATGTTTTGGTGGATTGTCTATTTTTAATTTACGGAGATAACACTATTGTAATCTGCATTGACTGAGAATACTTAAATTGTACGATACTTTAAAGTTTAGAACGTGTGGAATATTACAACGCAATTACATTTTTTTTCTAAAATACCACTTGGCTCACTTCACCTGTAATGGGCCCTTATGTCAGCGAACCAATGTCTGTTGAACACTTACATACTATAATATTATAAAGATCGCTTTGGGTCGGTTACGCGGCGTTGGAGGGAGTGCGTTTTTTATTCAACGTGGAATTCTAGATTTCATTGTTAAGTGACCACCTTTGAATTCTTTGTAATTCCGATTCAAAGAGTATATTCGCGCAGGTATATTCCGACTATTTTTCTCACCCTTATCTTTACCGATATATATATTATCATTTTAAACGAGTGATTCTACAAAATTATGACAAGAGTAGTGTGTGTTTAACTCCATTTTGATAAAATACAGTTAGCATATTTTTAATTTGTATTCCTATTCGAACGTATTTCCTTTTCAAGATTATTCGAGCTACGTAAACCCAGTCGAAAATATGTTTCACATATTCGACTCACTCTTGCTTTTATAATCATTTGTTTACATCTAGTATTCCCCTGGATATAATTTTATTTACCTAGTTTTTTTTAAGATTCGACTGAAGTGCTTGGTGGAATTTCAATACTAAATTTGAATCTACCGGGATCTCCACTTATATACCCAATATAAATACAATCATAAAACCTTTGCTGACAAACAAATTCTTGAAACTACTTACTACTCGAATCTGTGGGCATTCCCATAAGCTTATCCTTTTCGCCAGCAATGGCTCTAAACTCAATGATACATTTTATTTCTCATATAAACACGAAACATTCATTTATTATGCGTCAGTTAAAGTTCATCCGTGCACTTGAACGCCTGAAGATGCCGAAAAGGCGAAAACCCGGGTCGTTGGTGACAAAATCTGTGAGAATGTACATAGTTTGAACGATTTAAAAATTACCTAGTTTTTATACCATAACGGTTTCTTGTATCAATAGATTTCATTGTCAAGTGACCACCTTTGAATTCTTTGTCATTTCCAATTATTGCACATTTCA
Organism: Himalopsyche anomala; assembly: GCA_031772345.1. Taxonomy (NCBI): domain Eukaryota; kingdom Metazoa; phylum Arthropoda; class Insecta; order Trichoptera; family Rhyacophilidae; genus Himalopsyche; species Himalopsyche anomala. The sequence goes on from CM062823.1 coordinate 14,516,088, forward strand.
TGAATCGGTTTTGTGTATGAATTATATTTTAATAAAGTTGGAATACTTTAATAAAATAATTAAAATAGTTGTTTTTCATTTTAGTACAGCATTTAAAAAATATATTTGAGTTACAATAAGCACAGTCAAAAATATGTTTATAGTTTAAGATTTGGACCAAAGGTGCTTGGTGTAATTTCAATATTAAGCCCTGGGTCGTTAGTGAAAAGCTTTTATGAATTTATAAAATTTTAATGATTCAAATTTGACATGTTCAATGATTGGAGTCACAAATGAGGCACTCTTATTACACTTTGTTTATAACTAATATGACCCTGGCAGGGCTGTGGAGTCAGAATCGGAGTCGAGAATCGTGGAGTCGGAATCGGAAAAACCGAAGAGAAATAATTTAAAGATATTGAAAAATTATTAGTCTATCCATGATATTGGTTGGTGAAATCTGATAAAAACTATTTTAGTAACGAGAGTGATCTGATGGTATACAGATATGTTTGTTAGCTGAATAGAAATATTTGAAAAAAACAATTTGGAGTCGGAGTCGTTTTTTTTACCCGTCTCCACAGTCCTGGTTCCTGATTTTAATCTCTTTATCTAATTGATTATGCCATATTGATTATTTAATACCAAAATTTTATGACTACAAAACTAAGATTTTTCGGTAACAAATTTTTTGTGATCTTTTTAAAGAATTCTTCTTCGATTAAACATTTTTTAATAATGAAAGATTAAAATATTAAGCAACTTATTATATAATAAGGATTAGTATCCAACAGTATTTTCAAATATTTCTGAATATTTCGGTAGTTATAATAATGTTTTGATAGTAAATCATCGAACAACATCAAACGATATGCGCATGTTTTTTCAATTTAAATATTTATGAGAAAAATATCTACAGCAAAAATCTTTTACGTTTTAATAAATAATATTTTTAGATATAACATGTATCAAAAATATATTATGAATATCCATTACACACTTTCTTTTTTTCTATACGCCTACGTATATCTTAAGTACTACAAAATTATGTTATCAGGGAATCTGAACATAGCATCAAATAACAACGTTATTAATATAAAGTTAAAATTGATTAATTTTGAATCCCCACGCGTTCTTCATTTTTGATAAAAGTTACAACTTTCCAAATCGTATTAATCTCATATGAATACATTTACTTTAACTTTGATAAAATTGCAGTCAATAAACTAATAATATAAATTCAATCAAATCCATTCCTAGTATCATATATGGACTGTATTTGCTTAAGAAAAACTGATTATTAGCCAATCACTCAAACTCCCTGTTTAGAGTGAATACTGTATACGGATAGTAGGAATGTATTCGGAAAGGGATAATAGTTAACTAATAGCCTTCTGTAAGCCAGTGGTTGCCAAACAGTGTTCTGTGGACCGCTGGTGGTCTGCGAGATAAATTATGTGGAATGCAAAGTTATTGTAGTAAAGCATCAAAAAATCCTTATAATATTTTTTTATGATTCAAAGAAATATAACTTTTAATGAAATTATTTTTTATATTATGTTTTGAGAAAAGTCATGTGATTCGTCTACGAGATTCAAGTTTACCCAATGTCTGTTAGGTTTGATTGGTCCTAAAGTTGGTAACCGCTGTTCTTGGCTATGTTTCAGAATAGCTGACATCACAGTTTTCTAAGTCTTCCACAGGATATATCATTTTTTGAGATTTAAATGCTTGATAGTTCTTTTAACGTACATTTACAAGATACCACCAAAGAATTGCAATAATTCACCATTTTATATTTCAAAAAATCATTATTTGGGTTAATAATAAATGTTTCAACTTGATTGTCATAAATTTTTGTAAACAAATGTCGTTTGATAGCAGCATAAAATTTCATCAATTGTGTTATAGTTACAAGAAGTAAGTACTAATCGTATGTCGCCTTTTATACTTTCACTTCATGTTATCAATTTTGAGGTTGCATGTGTTAATCTTCTATTCATTAATCATCATAATATAATAACATAAGATACTGTAAGTAACTTAATTTAATATTAAACTCCGACAGTTTCAGCATCACTGCCAGGGATGCATTTTTACGCAATGGTCTGGAAGGAATGAAGATATATGATGAAAAAGTAGCTAGTCAACATACTTGTTTTGGGGCGAACTCTTCTGCAGAACTCAGAATGTGAATGTTGTAACATACATTTTTCATGAATGTAAAATTAATTCGTATCGGATTTTTTAAACTCGGTATCTAGTCCCTCTTTCCACACTTTATATAACTTTCATTAATTTAGTTAAAGGATTGGTCAACTAATTACTATTCAAATGTTTGCATTATTGTATGCATACGTCGCCTCGTCCTTATAAATAATTTGAAGTCATAAATAGATAGTCTCAGGGGTGGGCTGGAAGGGAGCTCGAGGGGCTCGCCCGAGCCCTTTGTTAAAATTCGGCGTGGCCGGCGAGCCCCTTGTTAAGTTAAGAAAATCATTCGTTTAAGATCAAATCAGCACCTAACTGCAATTTCTTTTAAATTGTAATACGAAACAGAAGACTTTGTTGCTAAGACAACCAACTAGCCGCAAAAAAGCCAATGAGCTACGTCATATGCATCATCCATGGTATGAAGACATTATGGCTGAGATTTACCGAGCCCCTTGTTAGCATATTACCAGCCCACCGCTGGATAGTCTCAATGTATTGATCTCGATAATAATATGTCAAATAAAACAATGTGATCCTGAAATACTTATATACTAATATGGATTTCTTTAGTGTTTTCATCCCTCTGTGAATATTACTGCAGTTCCTTTCATATTCTTATCCATCGATTCTGCCTTTTCTCATTGATCTGCCCACGTCATAATGTAATATCTACAGAAGTTTTTCTACGAGAAATGCTTATGATTCAATTGATTTTTTTCGGAAAGAGTAGCAGGGATTGAAAGAACGTAAAAAAAACAAAAATCGAGTTTATATCACGTACTGTGATTCGAACGTGCAAACACCCAACAATTGTAACAAAAATATTTACTAAAATATGATTTGTACATTACAAATTTGACACGTATTCAACAAGGAGATGAATCCAAAGGCATCAGCCGCTGTCTCAACGTGTGTCGAAAAGTGTCTATATATTTTATTTTTTTTATTTTTTGCATTTGGCATTTCTCACCGACTGACAGATATTTTTAATATCTTTTATTTATAACATTGTTTAAATCAAATATCGAATTAGAGTGAAAATCGTTATAAACATTATTTGATGTCCCAATCGATATATATCTCAGACGAGTACTACCAAAAATCTAATGGGAGCAGCTATTATACAAACAGTTGTGGATTAAGCACATGGGGGTGGGGTCTAATGCGCAATAAAATTTAAAGGCCCTCTTTTTCGGAACTCATAACAACGTCAGAAAATTCCACGTGAAATAATAAAAATACATCAAAATCTAAACAAAAAGTACATGGGTTATATAATATAAACCATTTTTGAGGTTGTGATTAGAAAATAATAAAATCCACTTAACAAATGACATTTATGCACGTTTGTTTGTAAATCATAATAGACTGTTTGAGGTTATTTTTTGTACTATATGAGCAAAACTAGTTTTGATATTTTTGTAAAAAAATCTGGAATACTTAATATTGATAGTTATTTTCATTTTATTATAACGTGATATGTGTCTTTCCATTTTGTATTAACAATAATCAATAATATTTTTGAATTATTGTTATGATTTCCAATATTTTTTTTCAAAAGAATGTTCAGCGATAAGCTAGCTACTCATTTTTTGTTAATGCTTAATTTATAGTCATACTTTTGAGGTAGAGAGAGATTGAATGGCTGACGTTCTTCGTTAGACAGCTTATTATACGGAGTGTATTTGCTCTAATTTGGGAGAAAATATTATTAAAAATACATGTACTCTTTTCAAAAAGAAACAAGCGATATCATTCATAAAACCATTACTGTATACGACCACATACTTATCAGTCCTATAGCGGTTAACAAATTATCTACAGTATCTGCTTAATTTTTAAATAACGCTAGCCTACCAAGGTAGGTAAATTCTTAGTCCAAAGGCGTAACGGTGATAGATAAACAAATATTGACAAAGATTTTGAAAAATGTGTTACAATATGTAATTGATACTGTGTAAATATTTGTTTATTTATTCAATGTAAAATGTTGAAGTTGACTTTTACGAGTTTTATACTTTACAATTAATATGCATGTAATATATAAGCGAAGTGAGGCATTTTATTATGAAAATATATTTTAAAAATGTTTTGAGTATCTATATTTTTGCTTACAAATTGAATTGTGTGACATAGCAATTAGTTAAATATCAGTTTGTTTTCCCTAAAATAATCCGTACGTCTTAAACTCATCTTGATTGGTGGACAGAGTTACAATTAACAACCGGTTCGTGTAAAAATACATGCACATGATTGTTTACAAAATACTCCATTAGAAGTATGTTTCTTATAAGAGGCGTAAATGGCAAAACATGGTAAACATCTACGCATAAAAGATCAAAATTCGACAGCAATGATTAAATTTAATGTTGAGTGAGACATTCAATTATAATAAATTCCATGGTGTAGTCCATGAATAACTTAATTCTCCTCACTCCAACATCGTTCTTTCTTTAATTTGACATATATTTATTTTAATCCAAATCCAATTTAATGTGAAGTATTTGTTTTTTTATTGGACGTATCTGAAACATAAGTTTTTCTACGAGAACTGCTTGTCACTCGGTTGCTCAACCACTCTTTTTAAAAGAAAGTGGATATAAAAGGATAGGAATCGATAAATCTGTTTAAAAAAAATGGTGTTTGAAATGGGACCAGTGAGATCAGTTACGACGGTAACCGCTGCTCCACGGTATAAATGTAAATGCAGCGATGTGCTGCTATGGATTCGCACCGGCTCTGTCGAGCCGGTTACTGAAATAATTTTAGTTCAGAGAGCTGATTCTTAAAATATGGATTTTTTCAATTATCACAATACTTGATCCGATTTGGATAAAGTAAAAACTTGCGGCCGTTCTGTGTACTATTTTGTTTGCATATAATATATTTACTGTGGAAAGGAAAAAGTACGTAACCCACAGTTTTTTCAAAACAGGTTTTTTGCGATAATCACAATGCATCAAACTTGATACACGTTCTATCAAAAGGATGCAAGCTGCAAATACCGAATTAGTTTCTAAATTTAGCTTTTAAGTTTGAAAAAGATTACCTTGTAAAAAATTAAAACCAACAAAACAGGCTGAAATAAAAGTTTTTCCTAGGCAATTTCTTTAATTAATATTAGATGATGTCAATTAAACACCAGTTTAGAAGTCTCCGTGCACTTCAAGGTTGTGTATAATTCATAATTTGCATATGACCCAAAATCATCAAAATACGTTTTTTACGCCTCCTGTAAAATTTTATATGTGTGGGTTACATACTTTTCCCTTTCCACAGTCGATATCTATGTGGGTACTCGTACGTGACTCACACGATTTGATTATATCGATAATATTTTAGGATATAAAGCTAAAAATGTTATTAGTACAATTAAAATAAGCCATGCAAAAGCGGAACGAGGATTTTCGTTAATGAATACTATTTGTTCATAAAAGAGGCAAATTTAAGATTTCGACATATATCAGACTTCATGACCATTAATTTGATAGGTTTGCCACTGACTTCATGGGATTCCACACCATTCGCTAAACCAGGGTTTCCCAAACTATGTTCCGCGGAACACTGGCGTTTGTTTGGTAAAATACACTGAAACACATTTAAGCATCTTCTATTTCATATTAAAAATCGAGTGATGGAAAATCTTCACTGTTGTTTAAAACGTCAAATAGGTACAGGTGGAGATTTTTAACCACTAAGAGTTTTATTTACTCATATTTGTATGTAACATGTGTTAAAAATAATTAATCAATAAATAATAAGTGATTTAATAACATATATTTTTTCAATATTTTTATTTTGAATTACCCGACTTAAAAAATAAGCTGTGTTCCGGTAACATTTCCATATTTGCAAAGTGTTCCATTGCACAATAAGTTTGGGAAACCCTGCGCTAAGCCATGGCTCAGAATTTACCATCGCACAGCAGATGATAAACGAATAAGACCCATTACGGGTAAAGTTTCGAATGAAAATCAAAAACATATTTGGAATGAATTTATGTCGCTTAAATTATGTAATGTAAATAAATAATTTTGTAATGTTTGATATTATTTTTTTAATTTGAAAAAAAAATGCATAAGAATTGGGGTGGGGTTTGGTGTTAATCAATGTGCGAGCTGGTTGATAAAATTTTAGCAGCACATCACTGTGTATATGTAATTGTATTTTAAAATACCGTGGCTTTTTGTAACGATTCTATACATACAGTGGTATTATTTCAAAATATAATAGCTCTCTTCCTCGGTTCTTGTTTAAGTAGATCTGTAAAGGTAGTGTAGTCGATATGAGGCGATTTGAATGGCGCCATATTAAAAAAGAAGCAGAAAAGTAAATTCATAGTCAGTTGTCCAATCATCCAATACAGGCATGTCAAACTCGATTTATACTACGGGCTATATAAGATTATTTACAATTGATAAAAACCACATGTTTTCTTTATAAAAGAAAGTCAAACCATGACGTTACTTCAGATCAAAAATATACAATAAAATATCGATAAAACCTTTCTTAAAAAATCCTTTACCCCAATCATTTTCTCTGAACTGTCGTAATTTTCAAAATCAACGATAAACTAATGATGATCGGTTAATATTGTTTTGTTTCTGTAAAACTGTTGTTTTTCATTGCAGATTTTTTATTCAGAATGTTCCTTCAAGAAGTCTTGATAGGCCGCGTGTTTGACATACCTGATATAAAACATGGGGTGATGTTTGTAAAATGAGGCCACATACATGACCAAGCAGAGTCGCAATAGGTATAATTTCACAAAAGATTGAAAATAATTATACCAGGTTATTCATCTCAGTCTTGATGGACATTGTCGTTTTTTTATATAAATTTTCGTATTAAAACTAGCAAATAATATTTAATAAAATAAGGTGAAAATACAGTCCGGAACAAAAATTAAACTGTTCTACAGACTAAAACTTTCGGATTTATTAATGACAATGCACTTAAAATACATTTTTTTTTTTGCAATGGTGATTAAAAACTATATTATCTGCGATAGTGAACAAATTAAACATCTATTGTGTATAAATTTCAATATCAGGTATTTTCTAGCAGCTTGAGTTTGTAAAATATTTTTTTCTTTATCAAATCATATTTTTTTTATAAAATTTGCAAATTTTTCTTTAAAAAAAATATTGTTGTCTTATTCACCCTGTTTCGCTTGTATTTTAATTAGGAAAATGAGCGTTCCTATTCCCACAAATTTTGACAATCAAAATTTCTTTTTAAGCCATCCAGTATAGGGTTTAAATTGAATGTGAAGTCTGAAAACGTTTTACAATAATTTTTATATCCAAATTTCTAAGAGATTTCTTATAAACAATATTTCAGGGTCTTCATTCTAAAGTCATGGCGTGGCGCCTGTGATTTAATGAGTTTGCTGATGCCGAAAGATGTCTCTGCGTAACACTCTTATCGTCAATAAAATTATTTCTACATTTTCTAAGCAAACTATAAAAAAATATTAATTTAATCACTTTCTCCACTTTTACGCCCATTCACCTCTTGTTTCTCAGTATTGCCAGAACGATCAAAATTTAATTTTCTCAGCAAGTAGGTAACAAATTGGCAGGCATTTAACAACCTCTTTGAGGAACTGCTTGAATACATTAAACCCTGTGATATATTTGCGGGGTCTGTCCATTACCAGATTCTAAAATAATATTAAATATGTTTGTAAGCCAAACTGTCCTGATCAACAAAGTACCAGTAATTTTACCCATTGAGATTGCCGAAGATTGGATAGTTTAAAAATAAGATAATTTTGGTATTAATTTATTTTTTGACTGTTTTCGATTTACTCCACTACTGTGAATAAACATTTTCAATCACGAAGTTATAAACATGTTTAAAAATCGTTACACAAAACAAAATTCGCAAAAATGCATATTGTGGAAACTTCAAACAATGAACCTAATATTAAAAATTTTCTTTCTCAAGGAAGTCATTAATGTTTTTAAATATTGTACTTTGTCCATTATGTTTTTTTTTATTTAAAAAATACTTGATAGTACAGTAGATTACGCAATATGAAATACCAAATATCACGTGGCACTTTTTCTCATATAGAACTAGCTATAAGTTGATTTATTAGAATAGAAACGCTTTATGCTTCTATTTTGCCGATCGGGGCTTTAATTCCAAGCTAAACGATAAATCAATTTTTAATAATTGAGAAAAAAAAAAATCTTTATTTTAATCAAAATAGGGTTAAAACTGTTACTGCGCATTGTAAGATAAAACGAAACATTTAGCGCATACCTTCAACACTTGAAGGACCGAGCAGTAATTATCGAGACAATTAATATCATAATTCTTTCAACACTTCCGCATAAAAGTTCTTATAATACTAACGCCAAGCTAATATGTTCATATAATATGAATTTAAACATAAAAAATCGATTTTTAAGCCCAAACACTACTCATTTAATGAACAGTCATCATCATGTTACAGATATCTGTTGTATTGCCATATTATAAGTGAATTGATTATGGTATCTCTAGGCGTGTGTAAAATTAGTAGCAGTAATAATAGTTTAAAAAATAGTCTATATATTTTGAAAAAGTTAAATGATAAATACAACGATAACGATAACGTTTATTTTATCGTACTTCTATAATATATACTGAACTTTATTAAGAAAGCAATAATTTTAAGCCGTCAGTAAGAATAATTAAACAATATGTTTTTACTGAAAAGACTGAAGTACAACAGCTCTTATGGGCGAGCCGCTACTGACGATAGTCAAAAAAGTCACTTCATATTGAAATAATGAAAATAAACTTTGCAAACCACTCCTCAATATCACGACAAGCTTTTTAAAAACTAATTTACACTTATCAACGTATGTACCTAAACTAAGTATACGTTTCTTATTAAAATGAAATGTTATCGATATAAAAATACCATAAAATTCGTTAGACATCTAATAATTAGAGGTAGTTAGTAAACTGGTTAAGAATTATTTTACTTAATTCTACGTTGCGTTCCAATTCAATCACCACTCACCAACGTCATTCACGAGTTGACGCCTTGCAACGCTTATAATCAATCCACAGTCGACACCTACGGTACATTCATATATTTAGATTTAAATATTGATTGAAATGTTCTTCACTGTAAAAAGATTGTTTAAATACGTACAAAAATCAATTTAAATTGTGAAAATTACTTGATTCGTAAAACCAGTGTTTTTTCCCTTGTAAATGCGGTGGAACGGCGTTTATGGCAATTTTGTTCTCACAATTTTTATGATTCAAATTGATATTGGTATTTTTTTTTTCTTTAAAAACGGTTGATTTTTTTTCATTGACATTGTTCTTTATTATGTTAACATACTGAATATATGAATTTTCAATATTAAATATCTATATGTATGATATTTCTTTTCAATACCGTTAAAAAATATCGGCCCTATTACAATACAGCACAATTTTTCATTATTAATAAGCCTAAATATGTATTAATTGATAAACTGTTCATTTACATTGTAATTAATTATTTTCCTTATTTTTATTCGAAAAAATATTTGTCATAAGATATTACACATTATAATAAAACAATGATTTTTTTATTTAAAATATTTAAATTTACGTAGTATTCTGTGTAGGAAGTATTCTATACACGGAAGGTTCTGTGTTCGGAAGATTCGATGTACGAACTATTCTTGTTCGGAAGAATCACCGAATCGCCCCGCCATGATTATTTGCGAGTCGTTTCTTAACAGATCAGAATATAATAATATTCAATATCAACACGTAGGCTGCTAATCCGTTAACAAAGTGCTCGCTTCATTTTAAAGCTATTTGCAGAGTTCTGAGAATGGGGTTGACTTTATTACTCTTATAAAATTATACATAGGTACACGATAATTATGAAGGAAATCGAATATTATTTAACATTCTTATATTATGCAACAACACAATATACCGTAAAATAAATAATATCAATCGCTGAACAATATTCAAACCTACCTTAGATTGCAAGAGTGAAGAGATCCAAGAGTGACGTAAAAATAGGTGTGTTATATATTATATTATTTTTGCTCTAATTTGATATTTCAAACGTTATACATAAACTATTGTAGATAATATTATACATGCACAATGTGTATTACACACACACACACAATATATACAGTTATAAATATTAAAATAAATAGATATTATGTATTATATTTTTCAAAAGCCCAAATAAAAATACAATATTCGTTCTGAATACAATTTGTAGAATCGTAAAAAGAAACTCAAAATGGTACCTAGTGAGACATGTTTTTTAATGTGGTATAAAATGGTGTGATGATATTTTATAAATTTAAATAGTAGTTTCTTTGCTATAATATATTAAAATAGCCTTATAGCTATTTAATTTGTATTTGTTTTATCTATTATATTATTGGGGGTATACTGTCATGTTCAACGATTATTTTATATCAACACAGGCGGCACTATTTTTATCATAATTTTATAATCTATTCTAAATCATTTGTCTATTTCCATATGACATATCCCAAGATTCGGATAGCTCCATTTTATTTTTAAAATCTTTTGAATACAAGTAGGGCATAATAAATTTAAATGCTTTTTCTAGCACCTCTTCAGCACTTACATGCTCTGTGGTTATATCAATAACAGACACCGGCCATAAATTATCACTATCTGAGAGAGGCTATTCCGTAAAATGGTTTTCCGTTTTCAAGAAAAAGAAGAAGTGATGTTCTAACATAGACAACAAATCTTAATAATTATTATTATTATTTTATGTGTTATAAATTAACTTATTTATATGGCCAACATTCAACTGGCATAACCAGCTAAATTTTAAATACATAATAATGATTAGTATCGTAACTATCGGATGCATATTAATATCCGCGACTCATGAGAGATTATGGTGACATTTTATTCTAGTTCAATACATTTAAAATATGTTTGAATGTTTAAGTTATTCATGAAGACAAAATAAAGGAATAATGAAATATGTACTTAAACCTTTCACAGTTTGAATGGTCCAAAAGCTGGAAGATTTGCAAGAGATGCCAGACATATAAATGTACCATTGCTTATGAGACAATTTAATAACCAAATATTAATTAATTATTCTTCCTTCTTCTGCTTCTTGGTCGTTTTCGTTTCTGGGCAAAGTATGGGACAAGCCACGGCACGCTCCTTATGTATTTTGCTTTTGGAATGTTTTGCACCTCATCCATCAAAATTCCTTCGACATGCAGATCGTTGGTGAAGCCGCGTTACATAGAGAGTAGTAAGTAGAACGATGTCGCGCTGCAAATAATCGATACAAAATTGTTTAAAGAGATATCATTTTCCAATTCTTTATTGAAAATATTAAATGTTGAATAATACAGAAAAATGCCTAAACCTTTAAAAAATCTTCTTATGTTTTAATCATTTTATTTATTTTATCATTCCACTTACACTAACAGTATTTCTTAATAAAAAGCCTCATAAAACATATAAGATATTTATTGCCCCATCGTTTTGAATACATATGTTCGAGCCTGTCGAATATTAAGTTTATTTCTTGATAAAAACGTATTTTTTCCGCAAAGACTGTTTGTAATTCTATTCAATTTTGATCGTTTCCTCAATGCGAGCTATTGATTTTAAATGAATAAATTGAATAATTCAAAAAATTTAGAAGCACTGCAAATACAACACTCGAAGTCCCTACTGCATATTGGTTATATGTATCTTGGAGTTATTAAAATATTATAACGGCGTAACCAGAAAGAGCATTCGCTCACAATATCAGGGCCTCAAGGACCTTAAAAGTTTCATCATGTTTTATACATTTATAAGATTATTAAAATTCAGAACAAACAACAATAGTCACAACTTTTCAAGCTGGGAAGTTTTCATGAAGCTCTTGAATTATTGAAAAACTTTTAAGTATTATATAAGGAACACTATATTGTCATATGCCTCGAAACTCCGTTTCCATTTGGTATGAGGGTCTAATCTGTGACGTTAATTGGAAGAGGGGACATGAAGATTTTCCCCCCATGAATTTTAAGAAAGATAAATTTATCCTTTACTACACAATCTTCAAATTATATTTTATTAGACGAAATTAAAAATAGCAAGTTGACTACCCAATGGAAATGTCTGGGATTCCCTCTCACGTATCCGATCCCAAAAAAAGGGCGAAGCGAGAGCAGTTAAGCTAACTAATTGAAAACTAGAAATTAAGCAACTGAAAAGTTCTCGTAGAAAAACTTTAGTTGAGATATTTTTTTATTAGTAGTCCATGTGCTACATATTAATAGCGGACTTGCTTTGAAAAAACGCTACTTTTAATGACACTGAATGTAATAGCTTTATACTCTGTATGCACGTGTAGTGGAATATTATTGCTTCATACTGGATATCTACCGGCACGTTTTTTACTCCACGAGTATGAAAAACCTTCCACAAAATCCCTCGAGCTTAGAATTTTCACGCAGACCTTGAATTTTTAATATTTTTAACGCAACAAAAATCGCCCGGCATGGAAAGCGTCAAGAGTGCAGTTAACTTTTAAGAATAGTGCAAACTCGAAAGAAATTTTACGACCTACTGCTTTCGAAGGCTTAACGTTCGACTTTCAATATTTCACACAATAAAATAATATTTTATTGACTCCCTGAGACTTAATTTTATCCGCAGGAATTTAGAGTGAACGCGACTTGAAAAAATAATTGTCGATTTCGTTAGTGTAATTCAATTGTTTTAATTTTGACGTTTACAAGATTAAAGTGATTTTAATTAAAAATTGGAGCACATATTTAGATAATATTCCTTGGTAAAACAAAAGCGTCATTGGTGGAGGGGGTGTACTCGAAAAAACATACGCTTATCCTTTGGTGCACAGGTTTGCACACATAGAAAATATTAATAAAAAAAAAAACAGCAAGAAGACAATTTTCGAAGACAAAAAAAGCTGGAATGACATTCTTCTTGAAAATCTTCGATTGAAATTGATATTTATACACATTATTTAAATATGGTTTTTAGAGTATAGTAATATATAATATCAGAAATGGTACGTCATATATGAAGGCTGCAGCACCCAATGAGAAAAGTGATTCTTAATTTAATTTCAATGTAACATGTTATTAATTAATGAAGAAATGCAAAGCATAGACCTCTTCCACATGATTTAAAAATGTCTCCACGAGTTTTTGTTCAGTTACACCAATCTCATAAAAATTATACTTCCGTTCTCACGTATTGCCAGTAAACAAAATGTCATTATCTGTTTTTTTTATAAAACAATACGATTGGTAGTGCTGCATTCTTCAAAAAGCACAAAATAGCATAATACTTAAAACGTCAAATCAAAAACCATAATGTAAACATTGTTTTTCTTTTCACAACAATTATTTACGTTTGTTGATTCTGTAATCATTAAAAACTATATAACTTAAGTCGAAAATTATTACCAAACGTTATATTTTGAGTTAGTTGAATGGTTCAAACAATATAAAGTTTCATTGAAAAGCATTTCAATCTCAAAATATGCCTTATTTCAAAACTGATGTTTCGTTGGATGAAAAGTTAGTTTGTAGAAGTTGCTTAATCTCTGGAACAAACATGAAGCTTTTATTGGAGCGTTCTGTTAAAGATGCCTTCATTGATGCAACGAAGATTGAGGTTAACTTTTGTATTATTAATTGCTTCTTAAATTTAAATTATTTGCTGAAATTGATTGCATTATTCTTTTTTTTATTTGTCTCGTATTCTTTTCTATCAAAATTTAAAAGTCAAGTTTTCCGAGGGTATAATAATTTCAAAATATTTGAAGAACCTCAGAAATAAACTTATTAAAATATTTTTTAGATCTATTAATTTACCGGCATATCTGTTTATCTGTTGAAGGTGTGTGAAAATGATGGCTTGCCGAATTGGTTATGCAACTATTGCTACAGTTTTTTACTGAAAATCATCCGGTTTAAACTAATGGCTACTAAAACGGATACCATTCTCAAAAATACAATGAAAACCGGTGCCTGTACTTTGAAGACATTGTCGAAAAATTCCTCTTATGGTATACTGACCTGCACTACGATATCACACAGTGACATTTGTAATAACTGCGATGAAGTAATTATATTTCCATTATTATAAAATTTAACTGCTGAATTTGGCTTATTATTTTTAATTCTGATCTTCCATCTACTGATTGCTTTGTGCAAATGACAACATTTCAAGCATAAGCGGATCCAAGGGTATGGCCACCTCCAATAAAAATTGACACGACACCTACCTTAGGCCTGGCACTTTAAGTGGCCCCGCTCTCTTGGCTAAAATATTTTTTGTTTGTGTAGTAACAAAAGTCATTCGCTTAAATGCTTAAATAAAATCGGTACATACATGATAAATATTTTATTTTGATTACAATTCCTCATTCTATTATAAAAGATCGATATTTTCAAATTGAATGACCATCCCCTGGCATATTTTCGCGTTTGACTCCCCAAATCAATTATTGAATATATATTTAATAATTGATGTTTCAATTTCTATCTGTCGCCCTAAACTTCCTACTTCAAAAGCAGTACTTTTAGCCATATATTTACATCAACAACGTTTGAAAGCAGAGGATAAGTGATTGACATTGAAACGCTTCTCATTAAATTCTTATTAGCAAAACACAACTTGACGATTCCCATCAAAAAAGCTTGACAACTTTCCCACAACGCTAAAAGAAATTTTCTGAAAGTATAGGGTTAATTAAACTCAGTCTAAATTTCTCTCCATTTTACTATTCTCAATTTGCCTATCGTTTTGTGCATTAGTAAATCAATAAATTGTCGCCTGCTGTGGCCCAGTTAGTTAGAGCTTGCTCTACCGATCACGCAGGTCTGGGTTCGATTCCCAGTAAGATCACTGTGAATTTGAGAATTATTCAATTCAAAGTTGTGATCGAAGACTGGGCGTTTGTGATGTCAATTCACATTATTTCCTCTCCTCCCATTCTTCTGGTCCTTTAATAACTAGGTGTAGCAATATCGATCAGCTAACCACTAATCCTGTTCTAGCCTTATCCTTCTTTCCCTACTACTCACTTTGAAAAAAAAGTGAGGTTGAGCGACTGAGTAACAAACAGTTCTCGTAGAAAAAAACTTATTTTGAGATACCTCTAAATTGGGAGCGGACATGGATAATAATAAATCAATTCATCTCTATTCATATTAATTGAATTTGATTAATGGGCCACTGCCTTCAATCATTTCAATGCCGTCTTATTTCTTCGCTTTGCTATATTTATGATTAACAGTTTTTTTAATACAGTGGCGACGCGATTTATCATCTTTTAAAGGCCCCTGAGAGATAGGAGCAATGCTAGAAACAATGAATGAAAAATTATTCTGTTCTTATTTTTAAAACTATAAATATCTAACGATAAATTTGGTGAAATGATGAATGCGAGAACAATTAATCACGGTTCTACTGTACACATATTCTTCCTATATGGTTCTTATGATGTTTTTGATTTTAGATTCCTGACAATCATATGAATGACCTTAAATGCAACGTGGAAAAAAGAAAAGTAATTGAATTCATCAGCAATAAAAATTCTAAACACACTTTAAAATTAAAAAGTAATATCGCTCATGAGTCGCAAATCGAAGAAGACAGTATAAAAATAGAAAGACCTGAAAACGATTTCATCTGTGCCAAATCATATTATTCGAGCGAAAATGACAGTGTAACAAATGAAATGAAAGATCCTCCTTCAAAACAAAACAGAAGAAAAAGACAGCTAGAATCAGAAAATTCACCATTAATTTTCATAGCAAATTCACTTAGGCTTGCCAGAAAAAAGAAAAAAAGAGCTCTAAGAAGTTTAAAAATAAATAAATTTCAAAATAAAACAACAGATGTTAATAAGAGAATTGATAGGCTGAATTTAAATGAAACTAACACAGAAATTCATAAAAAGAATGATAGACAGTTGGAAAACAATGTATTTCAAGACTCAGGAAAGAAATCCTTCGAAAGTGTACCCAAATTTGACAAAATAAATAAAACTAGTATAATTTATGCCGACACTGACAGTTACAGAAAACAACAAAAGAAGAAGTCAAAATGGAAAATGGAAAGCGAGTCAAAACTTTGTAAAGAAAAAAGTGTCTCAGATAAAATTGAAAATGAGTCAACGGTTTTAGAGAAATGTTATATGTCCAGAGTGGCAATTATAGAAATGAACTTAGATGAGCAAATGAAGGAATTACAAATTAAACAAGATTCCGAACAATTTAAGAGTGCTAGATTCAAATGTGAAAAGTGTATAAAAATATTCCCTTATGAAGATAGTCTAAAAAATCATATGATACGACATGATCAGGTAACACTAATATTGAGTATCTAATTTGAAATTGTCGCCTGTTGTGGCCCAGTTGGTTAGAGCTTGCTCTACCGATCATGCAGGTCTGGGTTCGATTCCCGGTCAGATCACAGTGAATTTGAGAATTACTCAATTCAAAGTTGTGATCGAAGACTGGGTGTTTGTGATGTCAATTTACAATACTTTCCTCTCCTCCCATCCTTCTGATCCTTTAATAACTGGGTGTTGCAATAGCGGTTAGTTAACTAGTAATCCTGTTCTAGCCTTATCCTTCTTTCCCTTCTACTCACTTTGAAAAAAATGTGAGGTTGAGCAGCTGAGTAACAAACAGTTCTTGTAGAAAAAACTTCTGTATGCTCCACATTGGGAGCGGACATGGATAAAAAATAAAAATTGAAACTGTTCTTTGTTAATGCATTACTCAATTAAAGTATTGGGGGGCATGTAGTGACACCTGTTTGTGTTTGTTAAGTGAGTACCTGCCAATTTTCTTATATATTTATATTTTTAATGAAATGTTACAGTCGTATGGTTCCTGCGAGTGCTCCTTGTGTGGGCAACGATTTTTAACACAACGAGTTTTAAAAAGTCACCAAATGGCTCACTCCAAACGCTACAGATGCCTAGAATGTAAGCGAATACTAAAATTCAAAGCTACTGTTACACACCATATGATGAGACATGATGGAACCTATAGCTGCAGAATGTGTGGACATTTATCGCTGTGAGTTAAGCTATTTTGAAAGTCTATAAAAAATTTGAAATTGGCAATTAATAAGTTGTCTGAAACTAATTTATCTCGCTTACCTCGTCAGATGTCACATTGTACCGCGGCACCATAGTTGTTCCGGCACGACGCTCCTATGATCATTCAAAGTGCCATGTTTTGTATTATCTGTAGTGTTTGTATGCGATTCATGCCCGCGTGTGCCCATATTTGGCACGCTTTGGTCATGATCGGTCTTGTTATCGCAGTGTAAAAGAGTAGTTTACTTTTTATGATGAGTTTACTCTTGTGTCCAATCGCAATGTGTTGCGGGTTCGGTAGGTGTCATGGGAGATCTCACATTTTGTTAACTAAAATGATATTTTCCTTACCCTCAGTGATTCAGTATTTCAGTTTTTTCTTGAATTAATTTGTTTTTTTTAAGATACTGTTAATTACGATGCATCATCGAATTACACTCTAAGCGATTTCTTTATTTTCTTCTCTGGTAATGGGAACTTTTGCTAGTAAATGGTTGTGCCATTCTTTTTAATATTATAAATTTACAGGAATAAAGAGGCAAACAAGCTTCACCAACGCACGCATACTCATCTAGACATATATAACTGTCCACTTTGCCCAAAGGTACTCAGTACAAAACAGGACTATGGGATTCATATGAGGTATAGATTTTCATAGCATACATTCAAATACCTATTCTTGCTAGTTTCTCAAATATTAATTCAGCAGTAAATGTTGTCAAGTACACATTGTACTCCCATTAATCTGCATACAGATTTAAGAGAATACTACTGATCGATGAATAAAGATTTACAATATATTCGGTGGACTTAAAATTTATCTTCAAAATATAATTAAAATCTATAACTTTTTTATTCCAACTCCAAAAAATGAGCAAAGTGAAACTTTGTTTGCAACATGTGTAAGTTTTGATATTTTCTGGCTCATGTAGTGTGATTTATGCTGCTATTTTGAGAAAAACTCTCTTAACTGTTTTACTATGTATTCCAGTTCCAATAATTCAGTACGGTGCCGTCTCAGTTTAACATAGGCTGTATACAATTACAAACTATGATAATATAATCACTTTTGTTATTTATCCAGGCGTCACAGTGGAGATATGCCGTTTGAATGTTCAGAATGCACCAAGCTTTTCCTTACAAACGCAGCGCTGCAATCACACAGGGCAGTCCATTCGACTGCTCGACATTTTTACTGCGCCGATTGCGATGTCAGCTTTAAAACCAAAGACATTATGTTAACGCATTTTAGAAAGTCATCTAGACATGTTGATCCCGCCTTACTCAGGTAATTATTACAGTGGACCTCCATCTATTGTTATCACACTTACCATCATTTTTTTTTAGTTCACATAACATGGGTGGCCAAACTTCAATCTCTGCAGGGGACTTCTTACTGAAATCAGTCGTAGCAATCTATTCATCGTTTCCCGATTTTTATTGTTTAACCCTTTGATTGTATAACCCTACTGGTACAATAAAGTATTTTGTCATCAATTATCTAATGCCATTTTCATATTTTTTAGTGAAATTGCATTATTTCTTCAGATACACACGCACACGTCAGTGATTTCTAGCAGTTACATTATTTCTAATATTATAAGGTTAATATATGTGAAGAAATCAGTAGCTATTTAATATCAAGCATAAAATTTCATTTGGGCTCGATCACCTTCCTGAAAACAATGTCGGTAGAGTCTTGTCATGTCAATAGACAAACGCAAAAAACACCTATAATAATTAGTTAAGAGTAATAGTGAATTATTTTATAAAAAATTTTAATTAGGCGTTTTGAAAATCTAAAAAAATACTTACTACTTGAAAGTATAAACGATATAAAATTTACGAAAAAGCCTAATTTTATAAAAAAAAATAACTCGCTCCTAAAAGGTTTTATATTGTAGTTTCTACCTTCCAAATTCTACCTTGATCGATTGTTTTTTTCAAAGATTTGACATCTCATGTTAGGTTACTAATGTTGAAAAACTTTATCTGGTTCTCGAAACTCTCAAGAACTAATAGATAAGGTGATAATCAACCGTTTTTAATTTACCCAGCATCATCACGAAAAAGATATTGATTTGGCGTAAGAAATTTAGCTACCGCTTGCAAGTACTTTAGGATTATTTATATTTTGTAGATTCCAATGTGACTTATGTCCAAAACGTTTCCCTTCGAAGGAGACACTAGAGTCTCACAGCGACTCATATCACACACGATGCGCCAAGCTTGCTTGTGATGCATGTCCAGCTCGATTTGTGTCTGCTAATGGCTTAAGAAATCATAAAAAAACCGTCCATGAAGGCTTCAGACCTAGTTTGAGTCACGTTTGTGAAGCTTGCGGACGAGCTTTCAGTGTAAGTATATAACTGTCTGTGTTATTTTCTTATTTGAATTATAAACTGTATATAGAACGAATACATTTGTAGAATGTCAGAACTAAATAGCTTAATGAGGAAAAATTCCATCTTATCTCCTGTAAATGTATAAATTTCTCTTAACCTTTAAACGCCCGTGGACTTTTTGCGAAATATTTGCATAACCTGTAGCTTTTATAAAAATAATTATATCTTTAAAACTAGTAAGCCTATGTGGGTAAAATAAAAAGCATTAGCAAAATAAAAGATTGTTTATAATTAACGAAAGCTTTATTTACAATTTTTCACATTTTATATTATTATACATTAAAGTTAATGAATTAAAACAATAAAAATCAGACAAAACTTAAAAAATTTAAACCATAAAATTACAAAAAAATAGAGAATTTTCTAGGTATGGAAAAAATCTGTATCCCCATTGAAATATGTTGTATGGTGTGGATAAAGCTGATTTATTACGGTCCGCCTAACACAACGCATATTCCAAGACTCGACCTTGTAACGCAGATGTTTATATTACTCAATATGACAAAAGTATTGAAAATATATATTGATACTGAAAATAAAATTGTGAATCGGTATCTCAAAATCATCATTTATGTAAGCTAATATTCATAATTCGAATACTATTATCAGAAATCAGTGTAATCCGATAGCGAAATGTACCATAATCACTGATCCCGTACGGGACCACCTGGCGTTTAAAGGTTAATGAAACAATAACTTTGTGAGCTGAAATTATTTACATTTTATTACGTGAAAAATATTTTAAAAAGGTGTATTTCCAATTTTAACCCCAAACAACAACTTGCAACAATAAAACAAACCACCTTAATAATAAATAGGCTTTTTTTGCAATTATTCAAAAAAAAATCAGTATGGAGATTGGCCTATTTGAAATATCACTCCGAGTTTATTGTAGCAAAAGTACATACCAAATCTTCCAATAGTTCTCTACTATTTTCCCAATAATGTGTTGCCAGCCCATATCTTTTTGTAGGAATAAGGCTTGTTTATTTGATTTGAAGTAATATTTATTTTAAAACTAAAATGTCATTCTTTTATTCATCACAGACAAAAGCATTGGTAACGAACCATCTTCGAACACATACTGGCGAACAACCATTTGAGTGCCCCACTTGTCAGAGGCGCTTCAGTCAGCGGTCCGCCATGCAGACTCATATTAAACTTGTGCATTTGAAAATCAAAAGAAACATGTCTATTCCAAAGGATAAATTATTTTCAGTGATACAGTCTGAAAACCAATTCCCGCTAGATAGTTCTCCATCAGCAAAAATGCAGGTCAGCAGAAAAGACCCCATTAATGATTAGGTAGTACCACTTTATAGGTTGTCACGGCTTAAATTCAAATGTTGATTGTCCTCAAACTTGTGATGTGGTGAAGTTATTTATCAATGATGGATTTAGTTGAATTTTTAGTAGACTAATCCAACAGATAATTACAAATAATATTAAAAAATCAGCAAAATGGAAAAATATTACTTTTGAAAGAAATGAAAAAGTTTTTGTGGCTGAATCTTTTGATGAGATAGATTCACAAGGATATAAGGGACAAGTATTGCTCCACGCAACCAACAACTGAGGCTATTTTTTTTGCTAAAACGATACCCAGAGACCGGTTTTGGCGAATTTGGCAAATTTGGAAAACGTGGCATTCTTTTAACTATGAAGATATCATAGATAGTTCCGACCGATTTACAAAGTGAAACCAACCATTGACTACTTTTTACAAAAAATTATAAACATTTACAAACCTCACCAAGAATTAAGTTTAGGCGAGGGAATGATACCTTGGAGTGGAAGACTGTTTAGAGTTTACAATCCTTCGAAATAGGAGTCTACCCAAATCATTGCAAATGATAAAACTTAAGAAGGGGGATGGGAATCAACTAGTCGCCCTTGGCAACGTATTGATTCGAGAGTGCTTTGATATTTTTCTAGTTATTCCTTCTACAATTTTCGATATCAAGCACTAAAGTGACAAAAACTTCATAAAACAACAAAACATCACTCCCTTCGTTTTCATTTAAATGTAATATTAAAATTATCTTTTATTTAGATTGACATCAACTTTCACGGTGACAATATTAAAAGTTCGCTCTTCATTACTCCGAAAAGATTATCTCCTAATAGTACTGAATCCTATTAACAGTTTAAAAATTTGGCAACCTTTGTGAATTGTGATTAATTAAATCAAAGTGACCCTGCTACGTGTTTATCAATCGTGACACAGTGTTTAATCTTGAAAATTTACAATATCTTATCAACTATTTGTACCTGAGCGAACATCAGACAAAATAAATAAAAATACCTAAAAACAGAACAACCAATGATACAGGAATCTTCTTTGACGAGCGCTGAAAACCACGATAATGACTCTGAGATCATACCAGCCACTATTCCATTACTTAGAAAGCGCATTTCAGAACCCCAGGCTACAAAATCCAACTGCGAAAACCAGGTCTATATTTAAACTACATAAACTACCATATTCAATTCATTCTTTGATTACAATTCAGTTCATCATCTAAAGATGAAATATAAAAAATTGACTTTCCGATGACGAAATAGATATCGAACGGGGATCATCGACACAACCTATGAAGCGAACAGCAAAATTTGATCCATCTGGAAGATTATATAACGAACATTGTTTTAGTATTTTTATCATTATTGAGTTTATTTAATCGAGTATTGAGTACTTTTTTTATATAGTTTATAACATGTTGCTGAAGTTTTGTGAGAAAAGGTGGCGGGCGGCTGACTATTTTCTCTGCCCAGGAGAGAGAAAGTCAGCCCAGATAGACCAGTAGTTTGCAGAATGCAATGACTGTAACATACTCCTTTGCAATGCCAGCTTTTCATAAGTAGTTACCATTCATCCGCTGTTTTTTAGCTATATTTTTATTATGTCTAGATAGATAGGTAAATTGATTCATAGGTTTCTTCAAAATAGCTGCAACAACCGCAAGTGACCATTTTTTGACAAGAAGCAATAAAACCAGTTATACACTGAATGTGCGTATTTATTATTTTTATAAAAAGGTTACATATTTCTCGATTATTAAATGATGATAAATATCCGATTTCACACTTGTAGGACTGGCAAGTATATATTATTTATTATATGGTATTGATAAATATGTTATTTTTTTAAATACCTAGAATGTTTTCAATATTACGCATTCATAACATGTGGAGTGTAATTTACTAAATTGATAAAGTGTTTGTATATTCAATAATTTAGAAATATAGTGAAATTATGATGTAATCGGTGTTATTTTTAATGATTAAATGTCACATGATTTCTTTGAAAATTACAATCGAAAATATTGTTTGGCTTAGAATTTGTGTTGATTTTAAGAAAGTAACATAAAAAAGCTCGCTACCGGAAGTATTAAGACTGGAAAGTCTATTGTTGGAGATGCTTGATTAATATGTGTTAACTGACTATTACTAAGTAGAACGAAACAGATATGATTGTGTCATACAGTTGTCATATATTATTCAATGTTCTTTCATATTCAAGATTATCGTTAAAAAATTAGACACATTGGTTTATTAACTATGTGAAGAAGCACTGATGTAAAATAATGTTTGTATCCAAATCACTTTTTAATCGAATCACGGGACTTTTTTTTGATGTTGACATTTGAGGTGCCTGTCCAGATTTTTTTTAGAATTGAATACTTTGTCACAATACGTGCAAATAGGTTTGAACCCGCAGTGTTCGATTGTAATGTGCTCTTTGAGATTATATTTCCTTTTGAATGTTTGGGCGCAAAATTAACACTGAAAAAAAATGTCATAAAATTTCAATATTATGGGATGATATGGCTATGTATAATATATTGAAATTGAATATATCAGCAAGAAATATTATATGCAACACACCTTAAACAATTCTATCTCCCTATGTATTGTTTTGATATGACTTAGAAGGTTACCGCTTGTGGCACTGCTATGGTTACATTCGCTGCACCGGAATGGTTTTTCTTTGGTGTGTGTCCTCATATGTGATACTAAGGAATTGCGCTGAGCGGAGGCATAGTTACACCCATCGACTGAACAAGCATATGGATGGTCATGATGATGGGCTCGCAGATGTTTTGTCAAATAGTCTTGGCGGGCAAACAAGCTACCGCAGATCTAATAAAATATAGAATAGAATTCAAATCGAAATTATTAAACAAAAATTTTGTAGTTTCCCCTGGGAAGAATATTTTTTTTTTATATTTGAGATAAGCATCTGAGCAAGAGCATGCATTTTTCTGAAAGAACAAATATATACTGACTAATATTTAGGATGATGATGAAATTCAAATGTCTTCCTCTCGAGAGGGAGAACAATACTAGAGCTTCAGGAAAAGTGATATCTGTTAACTCATTTTTACCCAGTATTCCAATATTGAAACATTTAGTTTTCTTCATTTCTAATCCAATATATATTGGGATTATCTCAGTCAACCACTAACAGGTGTCAGAGGGTCTGATGCAGTATTCTTTCATGTTTGAACTTATCAGTCAGCAGTGTTTTTTTTTACTTTCAACGAACATGTCATCTGACAAAAATGGTTAATTGAAAAAAAAAATGAGTTTGAAATTTACATAAATGTTCATGTAAAATAAAATCCAGCTCATTAGAATTTTCAAGACTTCTCAGTAGACTTAGGCATCACTTATAACACTATCTTACTAAACATTCGCTGTAAGAAGAAATTATGTCCTCAGTGACATCCATAAGCAGTGAATTGTTTATTTGTTCTGCAAAGTGCATCTCAAAGCAGTATTTTATTTCAAAACCTAGTCATAAATTAACTTAAATTACTTACCTCACAAACAAACTTTTTAATTCCTATATGAAGCAATAGATGTGCCCTCAAATTTGGTTTCTGTGTAAAAATCTTAGGACATCGGTCACAGTTGAATTTTTTTTTCTGCACTTGTTTAATTTCATGTTTCTTTACATGACGACTAAATGATTTTCTGTTATCAAAAGTCACAGAACATACACTAAAATGTGAAAAAAATATTTCATGAGAAGACATATTTTATTTTCGAAATATTGTTTAAAAATTAATATCCGACATAACCTGAGACATAGTGATCTATAAATTACCTTATTCAAAGCTAAATAATAAGGATTCTGAATGATAACTTATTATTTATATTCATAATTGCCTAATTGTATAATAAAGTTTTGTGCTTGTGTTCTATCTGTCTCGTTACTTACACATAATTGGAGAGCAATCAGATCGTACTCCTTGTCCAGTAGTCTGCGGAGTTGAAGTGTGGACACTATGGGAATGAATAACAGAAGACAAAATGCTTTCGATATGTGGCTGTATTTAGTTACAATGAAGATTTTCTGGGTTTATTAAGATGCTTATAGATGTGCCAAGAAATTCTATAGCATCCATCAAACTTAGGAAAACTGAAAACTCAAAATGGAGGGCAGAAAACACAATACAGGTAAAAAAAATAATCTTGGCCAAGCAACCTTCTTAGATGACTTAATATGCAAGGCATCGGTGATATATGATTAGCCCATAATAAAAAGAAATAATTCAATTTGGTCAACAGCTTCTAATAGAAGGTAGCGCTAAAAGAAGAGGTTTGACTTTGTGTTTTATCTCAAACAGAGTTGTGCTAATATAACACCTGAAGTCTAGCTTCTGGCATTCTCTTTTAATCCCCATGTCAATGCAAAAGACTATTTCACAATGAAGGTACGACGTGCGAAGCCCAATAAAGGCGTTAATATTGCTGTGAATGCTCTATGATTTTTGTTTTGAAAAATGTAGGCAGTTCCAATTTCAAATAATATTTAAAAACAGTATTTCAAATAATCATTAACCACCTGCATTTATATAGAACTCCAGCAGCTCTTAGGCATTTCTTTTCATGTATTGATCTATTCCAGTTAGTTTGAAATGCCTTACCACAATTATAACAGTTGAATGTTATCTCCTTTTTATCGCCATGCACTTTTAAAGCGTGCCGTCTTAGAAAAGACTTTTCAGGAAACTTTTCATTGCACTCGTAACAATAAAAACTATGTTCTGTCTTTAAATCATTAACATTGAATTCTGCGACTGGCAATTTGTTTAAATCATTTCTGTTGTTTTTTTGAGCAATTGAAATTTGGAAAATGGTTCCATCAACTTCTATGGAATTTTCATCAGTAAATTCCTTCTTGATTTCAAGCTGCAATAATTCATTCACTGATGATATTTCACACAAACCTTTAACATCACCACAACCACCGAATTGAATTAAGTTCTCGTGAATGATCCTTTTGATTTTTTGATCACTTTCTTCGATCAGTAATTTGAATTTGTGCGCTGCCATCAATAAATCCAAGCAAGCTTCGCATATTTTGTCTGGGAGCCCATCACTTTGATTTATTTTTACATTAGAACATTCAGTAATTTTGAAAGATAAATCTTCGTTAATAATAGGAATCCCTGTGTCTCTTCTATAGTTAAATATCGAATATAATTTAGCATTTTCTAAGCAAATCCTACACATGTTATTGAGATCCATTTAAGTTTACGAAGATAACATTTATTTATTTTTGTTTTAGCAACAAAACGTCAAAATTGTATTTTGACGTAAGAGATTTGTATTGCTAGTACAATTAAAAAGGTCAAGATGTTTCCCTAATACTAGTCTATGTTCGAGTTGATATCACGAAAAGTGTCAAAATATACAATATAATATTTTATTATAAGTCATGTTGCATGTTATAGTAAAAATGTATAATGTTAGTGAAATATATTTCAATTCGAATAAAGCTTACCCAAGAAGTTGAACATACGGCCATTCAAGCTCAATTATTGAAAATAAAAGTGCCAGTGTCTCGAGTTCTCATTTTTTTTTTACTATTTCACAAACTTATGATAGCGAAATTAATGGAACACAATTTTTATCATTTACCGAATACGGATGTGTTTTTTTGAAGCCAAAATTTAGAAAGAACGAAATGGAACAAATGCAAATATGTAAAATTGTTTTTATTTATACAAATGAATTATGCTAAGTATTTGGAAAAAAACATTTTACTAATATTTTAACCTTATCCACATTCTAAGCGATTCAAACAAAATTTTGTTTACATTATAAGAACATGGATATGCAGAAATCAACAACACAGAGTGGAATAGAAAAAGAAATGCAATGCATAAAGGTTTTCAATCGAGATGTTATATTGTAATGTAAATAAATATTATTTATCTTTTAATTAATTTCACCACGTATTGATGGTTTCAAAAAAATTATCATAAGCAAAATCACGATGTTTTAAAAAGCTTATTAGGTAATTGATTATTATTTCCTTTGTATAAATAGGATTACTTACATTGTTATGTAAAAAGCTAAAACATTAATTTTATGAAATGTTGTTTGCTTAAAATTATTGACAAATCTTAGACAAAAGAATCAATAAGTAAAAGTAAATTAGTTTTCAATGTCTCTTGATAGGTTTAAATGTGCATCGATGGTGTTAAAATATTAATTATAAGCATTAAACTAAGATCAATGTTGGTGGCATAGCCCCAGCGGGAGGCTTAATTTTTGTAAAAATTGTGCAAAAATCCTGCGTGTGATGGCAAAATGTCTGGAGCCAGCCCTGACTGTGACAGTAATTTAACTGACATATTCAGCTCCAAGTCCTAGTTTTGGAGAGTCATCTTTTTGGAATATTTCTACGATTCATTTATGACGAGCCAAATTTTGTTCGCATAAAAAATTTCTCAATAATGCCAGAATAGAATAAGATCTGCTGAGTATCTGAAAAAAATGGCAATTACCGATGTGGATCTTGTTATTTGGGCCTTAATTTTCAAATATTTGCTGTAGATAGAGATGAAAAGAATATTGTGATTTACGAACTATAATATTTTTTTTCTTTACACAGGTACTTAAGTACTTACTAAAAAATATTTTTAAGAAAAATGTATTTTCTGTTATTATTCACTGAATCATCTTTATCCTCGCTACGTTTCAATAATCAGAGTCAAAAAAATAATTAAGCAGCTTTGAACAATATGTTGGCAATTGTAATTATAATATACATACATGAGTGAACATCTTCAATGAAAGTAGAAAAAACCTCCCAGCTGTAAGATATATAGGTTTCTTTGCTCGTTCCATAAAAATCAGTAATGATACCCAAAGTCGTTTGTCGCATTGTCTCCATTGAGAATTATATGCAGCATCTACTAATTTTTGACTCTGCAAAATTTTATGATAATTCAGTAATTTACTAAAAAAATTATACTAAGTAAGTAAGGATTAAGAAGTAAGGAAGTAAGTAAGGATTAAGAAAATTACAATAATATCTGACCTCTAATGTTGTTTCATTGGCAAACCAACAGAATAATAGTATTTCTGTCAAAGTACATGAGAAATATGCAAGCATTGCTATGAAGACACTATCAAATTTACGCTGAAACAGATTGAATATTTTTCTTTATTTGACAATTATTAAAATAAGACAAAACAAAAAAGATACTCATATTTTTATAAACACAGGTATAAGTACAGATGGATTATAATCTTTTAAATAATCACACTTTTCATCAATATTGTGATATTTTATTAAGTTAATCCTTACTACTGTTATTTGCAGTCCTGACAAACATAAGCCAACTATGCTGACAAAAAATTGGATCAAAATTGTGTTGGAAAATAGATTCTCAATGTCATCAGCCAATCTGTAAAAATAATATTGAGTATTTCTTATTCAGTGTGCTCAAAGTTCCGCTACGGTAGTTAAAAAGCCGAACGCCAACGAAAGTGTTACATAACAAGGTCAAAAATTTCAAGTAGTTTTTTAATCATGTATTATTTATTTACAGAGGGCAGAAATTTGAACACTGAAAATAAATGAATGGCTTTTTAATTACATAACTCAATTATTTTAATTTAACGAATTTTTCAGAGCAAAAACAGTAACAATAATAATATGTTCAAACCAATGTTTCAACAACTATTTTCAGTAATACAATGCCTTTCCACCAAGTATTGACAGTAAACCCCCTAAAAATGAACTCTTTTCGGGCAGTGAAAAGATTATATTTTTATCATTAACCAAATGTGAGAAAATTCTAAAAGTTACACGCTGTTTTTTCAAGGAATGGTTAGAGTAGAGAGGTTTAAACTTTAGGCATATGTATTAAATATGAAAAACAGACAAATGTAAAAAAATGTATTTAATTGACAAAAGTAAATTTTTAGTAAGCAGCTCAAACTCAAAACCGCAGCACGGAACATTATAAAACTGAGTTAATAGATTATTTTATAGAATGGCACTTGAATAGTAATATCATAATGCATATGACACGAACTTGAGAATATGTTGATGATGGACAACGCAAGCAATGAAATTTGCATAAATTTTATCATTCCTCTTCTTTCTATGCATCGTATGAGTTCTTGAAATATGAATGTATTTTTTTTGTGATGTTGACACCTTTCTTGCAATTTTCACTGGTAAACATGTAAGTTTTTTTGATTGCCCGCGACCACTAGTAAGATTAGTTGTCATATCCTGCTCCAAGCTTCCTATTACACTAAAAAGTATAGAAATGTTTATAATAAATTTAAGAATTGAAAATATCAATATTAATTTATATCTAACCTTAAAGATCTCTGTAAAATTTTAGTCTGCGCAGCTAAATGTATCAAAAAAGTAACGCACAACACATCACACTCCAAGATAAGAGCAGCATATAAGAAAATGGCTGATGATTTATAAATGTATGCACATATTCTAAAGTGAATTGCATCAAATGGCATCCATGATCGAAAAGGGAATCGTGACCCAAATGTACTCATATCTGCAATATTGAAGAATATTTTAAATGCTTTCCAAACTCAATTAGATCTGGTTTTTATACACACCATCTCATACACTGTTAACAGAAAAGTCACACTGTTAGAATTTTCTAATATTAAGCAGAGTAATAATATAAAATTGAGTGAGGATATAATGTGTTATTCGGATTACCTATTAGAGGATATGATGCGCAGGTTATACCTGTCGATACAACTAGACATAAAAACCATTTTGTTAATCGGTCACATTTTTTCTTAGTAGCAATCATCAAATTTTCTGCTGCAATCTGAAATTAAGAATAGTACTCGACCCCACGATAAAAATATTAGTTACAGTTTAATTTAACTGAAACTGAGCTCTTTACGCAAAATGCCTTCCATATGAAAAAAACCGAGTATTATATTCTCGAAACTCATATATTAATTATTATTTGCATTGAAATCAGAACTAAAAACACAACATCTGGATACAGTATGTTATTCATTCTGTCCGTTGCGCTGGTTTTAAAAAGGAAAGTCACCAAATAGTTTAGCAAGTCGTAAGCGGGTAGTTTAATTAAGCTTAGTTGATTTAGTAAGGCACCTTATTTAGATAAATTAGGAGAATCCCAATTTCACAACTACACATGCATGTGATGCAGTAGATATATCATAAATTTTAACATTAACCATTAATCAAATATGATTTTAAGATTGTTTTATAACACATTTGACTCACCACATGGTCTTTTCTATTATTGGCAGAACTAACTTTCCTCATCAGATGTTGGAAATTGTTCATACAATTATCTACATCACTCTTTTTCATCATTAAAGTTATGCACTGAAAGTATTTCAAAAAAATATGATGTTATATAAATAATAACTTTTATTATGTATTGTGATTTTTACAAGAGTGATTGATTTACACACAAGCATGTAATAATAGAAAGTAGTTTATTATTGCTTACCTTTTTTTACATTTATGTCTTTATTGCAATATTATTTTATTGCTGGTTAAATGAATTTTAAAAACATTACCTTAAACATTCCGCCAATATGTATTCCAGTAACACATATATTTTCTGTTACGTTTTGTAGATTTCCCCAACTCCAATACCAATCAACAATTTCAAAGATCGGATAACAAATATATACAGTCACCAAAACTGTAAGAGCGTAAAGCGTGTGCAAATATCTCAAAAAACCATTGAAAATATTGGCATTTTTAAAATCCAGAGGCCAAAATCCAATTATTCGAAGCAGTTTTTTGTTCACTTCAAAAAGGTCGACATCTTTTGTGATGCTCTGGGTTTCTATAGCCATGTTAATGATGATGAGTGCTTAAATTGCAATATAACAAAATATTGAGTCAATTGAAAAAAATACAGAACACACAATCAAACCCTCCATTTACGAGACAGCTGCCTATAAAGAAATATTATATTAATCGACAGAAGGTAAAACTATTTTGGTAAACATGGTTTGAAAAAGCCACTTGTGAAAGACTTTGATTTCATCTATACAGAGATGAAAAGCTTTTATTGCAAGATAAAAACATTTTGTCTTCTAAATATCTCCTTCAATTATGTTAGCCCATCTACCATAGTTGCATGGTAATGCTCAATTGAATCTGTTTATCTATTAAAATGACAATTAAGATGTATGGATTCATTTACTAGTTAAGAGTTTAAGGCCAGTGTTTTCTTAAATTTCTTAAACGATAACTGATAATGAATTTAACACCCCACTGTATGCAAACTGCAAATAATAAATTAAAAATGTATTCAATTGCGGGATGCAATATCAAGTACCCACCAGAGTAAGCCTTTGGTATAGAGCTATGATAAAATAAGAACTATAAATATAACAGAAGTGGAATAAGTAATGGTAATATTTTATTGTTCCACTGATTATAAATACTACAATTTATGTCCTTGAAAAAAAAACTTCCTGCATTAAATAAAATGCAGAGACAAAGTACTTGGTTGATAATTTGTGATAAATAATGTTAAGAATATTCACCAACGCAAAACCCTGTGGTCTAGTTGGTAAGAGCTTGGTTTTACCGATTGGGCGGTTATGAGTTCAATTCCTGGTAAGGTCAATGTCAAAATTTTTAAAATTTGAAATCTAATATGTGGGTTTAAGATTTCGACTGAAGGTGCTTGGTGGAATTTCAATATTAAATTTGAATCATTCAAATTATGTCCATTCAGACAATTTGTGTGAACGATTCAAATTTAATATGTGGGTGTTTTCAGTTTTATCTCATATAATATTTCAACTTAATACAACAAAATATTTGGCGCATTAGCAGTAAAGCCATTTTTTTAAATTGAAAAATCAAAAAATCTTAATGAGTAT
The DNA here is from genome assembly GCA_031772345.1 of Himalopsyche anomala. Classification (NCBI taxonomy): domain Eukaryota; kingdom Metazoa; phylum Arthropoda; class Insecta; order Trichoptera; family Rhyacophilidae; genus Himalopsyche; species Himalopsyche anomala. Next base: position 14,547,975 of record CM062823.1, read on the forward strand.
TATGAGTAAGGTTTGCTGTTACTGTTAATGAGTCTTGGTTTGAATAACAATTAATGTTAATCAGTCGATACTGACCAGGGGCGTATATTCAGGGTGTGCAAGGCGTGCGCCGCTCGCCCGTAGAAACTATATCATAAAGCGATATATTTAAAATGCATTTGCAAGCGGCAGTGAATCGTATATGAAATCGCTCAAGACGTTCAATAAGATTGCCGCTCGACTAGTGTTCCCATTGTTTAATAAAAGCTATAAATACTTCATTATTATCAAGTCCCAATCTAAATCATTCGAATCACGAAACTTAAATTAGATACTTTATGGTCATCAATCAATTATAACCAATGTATTCAAATTATGAAAAAAATTGAGTAATGCTCTCTTAAGCCCATTAGTAATTTACAGTAGAAGTATTTACAACGTACTACATAACTTTTGACAAATTAGACTTCTCGAAAACTTTTGAAAAATGTCTTCAATCATTCTCTAGCATGCATAATAATTAAAGTGTCAAAAGTTTTCTGGAAATATGTATCCCAACTTGTTTATCTGACTTTATTGATCTTACATAATTATACTATTGGTCAAAGAGGAAGGAAAAAAACTTAATATAGTTTCAAATCCATCTTTTGATCTTTTGAATTATATAGATTTACATTTTTTGTCTTTCCATGTTATTTTAAATCCAAGTATTAAAACATAACTTCAGGCTGATTTGGATAAGTTACCATTATGTTCCATGAATCGAAAAAATAATACTTTATATACCAAGTCTTTTGGATGGGTCTCTGTGCAAAGTAATTTCAAAATATCTAGCATGAGTCCAATATTGACATCATTCATTTCTGTGTAAACCTGTTTTCTATCCAATGTGCAAAGCCTTAAACACATTCCAGATAGACATTGAAAAGCAGGTTGTGGAGTCATGGAGAAATAAGACGACTCTTTTTTTAAATATTTGACATTACATTAATGTCAATGTGGCAAATATTTTGAAGTTGAAAGGTCATGCTAGATAAATTTGATGAGAATTTTGTTTTCTTAAGTCTTCTTCTTCTTCTTTGGCCATGTTCGCTCCCTATGTGGAGCATATGGCCGCCACGCGGCACCTCCATGTTACCCTGTCTCCCGCCAATTGCTTTGCTTCCTCCCATGACAAGCCAGCATCCCTCAGTTCCGCCGAGTACATCCTATGGATAATACCCAACGGACGTCCGGGACGCCGGAATCCCACGGGTCGAAAGAAAAGGCAGGCAGGATTGAGGCTTTCCGGAGGCATCCGCAGCACGTGACCCAGCCAGTTCCAACGTCTCTCCATAACCACTGACGTGACGGGACGCTGTCTTGTACACTCCCTTATCTCTGAATTCCTCACAAAAATTCTTAAGTTACTCGAAATCAGTTCGAGGAGATTTAACATACATTTACGTCTTAGATCTCAAATTTAAATTATCTAAATTTGACATTAAATTTACCGGGAATTAACCTAACCTAGCCTAGACCCACTTGATCAGTAGGCCCAAGCTCTTCCCAACTAGACCGCAGCGGGTGATTCAAGCATTGAACAATCCAAATGACCTTACCACCAAATTAATAAATTCATATTATACCACACTTTTATTATAACAAAATTATTTTTTTTACATTATTAAAGAATAGGGATTGGAAGACTTATAAAGGAAGTATACACAATGAAACTCAGTGAAAATAGATAATAATTTTATTTTCTTGTGATAAATTTGTATATGACATTTTAATAGTATCATTTAGTAATAAACATGGTTAAAGAGCTATGCAAAAATACTTTTTAGTAAATATAGATAAATATGTAAAAATAAAGCATTAAAAATATTCTACAATAAATAATTCTTTCGAAAATTGGTGATTTTTTAAATATTTTTATATGTATAACTATGAAAGGCAAAGCATTCATAACAGTAAGTTAGAAGGTGAAGTTTGAAATAAATTATACCATTCTTTCTTTTTTATATAAGCTATGCCTGTCTCACCAAAGTGTTGAACAGAATTTCCTGTTATATAACAGGACTAAAATAATGTTTTGTTAATATTCAATAGATTGCAACAAGCAAAACCGGCATGTTCTTCATTTAATTAAGTGCAGTGCTCGTCAATAAGGCCACCCCTCTCTCCAAGAAGCAATGAGACTCTTGACCTGGAGCAACTCCCAGACGAACTGTGAAGAGGAGTTCTGTTCGATGCGAATTGAGGTACACTGGAAGTACTAATCCACTAGGATCACTGGAATCTTCACGCCCTCTGTAATAATTAATACAAGAAAAATATATGTTATTTATAATTAATATACAGGGCAATTATTTAAAAAAAAAATGATAGAACTATGCAACCGAGCAAGTAATAACCAAATATCGACATAGGATGAAGTTTTAGAGTAATTATTGTATAACAATGGAGAAACTATCCAGAAAATGAGTTGGATAGTTAATACTGGATGATGTAAAATTAAATTCGATAACTATGTTATTATTCCACTCACTGTATTACGAATTGTGACATGTATTTTGCTTTTTTGTATCTTTTGACAAGCATGTGTCATAATTTGTAGCACAATCAGTGGAATAAAAAAGATATCAAACTTAATTTTATATTAAAAATGAATTCCCAACAAAGCTAACACCAAATCCATGAAAAATAATAAATACTACACATTATATCGCATGGAGACAGTATGTTCGAGTTTACATGTTCACGTAAGCTCGTGATATATTTTTCAATAAAGAAATTTATTTTCAACTTACCTAACCCATCGGATCAGAGTGACGGGCAAGTCGACCATTATAGTGGAAGCCAGCAGAAGTTGATTATTCCTGACTTGAGCGCCTTGCAATTTCAAACCGACTACGCAGAAAGATGAGCCGCTCGCCTCGATAGCTGCCTTGGTGGCGTCCGCAGATTGTCCAGAGTCAGGGATTGTTACCTGATATATAAATAATAAATCATGAAGAATCGGATGCACATTTCAAAAAAGTGATTTCACAAAGAAGTTTTATATGAATGAACTGTTACGTAATGAATTCTTACCTGAAGATGTAGCTCTTCTAAAGACCAACTGTTAGCTTGAGCGACACATTGCCGAGTGGCAGTTATGTATGCCTCTGGATTCAAGAGACCACCCAACCATACTGGCAGAGACTAAAAAAATAGAAAATATAAATTATTTCATAAGAGTAAATATTTTTAGGTTTAATAATTACAAAATAAATCATAAAACTTTAAGTTTATCACATTACAAGGATACAGCCTCTGTACTCGGGCGGGACTTGACCGACAGTAGCAGGTTTCTCCACTTTTCGTTTATAGAAAATTAAAAGAAATATTGTGATTGCGATATAATATAACCGCTCACCTGCAATTCCTTGGCACCGTTTGAAGCGACAAGTTCTGAAACCTGCTGAAGTTGCTTCACACGTTGCGCAAAATCAGTGACCCACTGTAAGCAAACATTTAAATTAATTATGAAAATATTCATGATGATCATTTGTGACAGAAAAATCTTTGTTTATTTGTCAAGTTATCGTGATATTACCTGTATAACGGTACAAGCTGGAGCCACAGTGTAACGTCTCCAACCAGAAGGTAAAAGGCCACGAACCAAGGCACCGACCATCGCACGGCTAGCATTTGTTTGTTTCATTTCACCCTGTATAATAAAGAGAAATAAAGAGTTAAAAGTTGTAAAGGTAAAAGGGAAATAATTAAACTATAAATTTAATTTTGAAATCAGCAGTAACGTAATGGTGTGTTTATATATATATACCTGACAGATAAGGTTAACATGCTGGAGGTCTCGTACGACATCTCCCAGTAAAGCAGATCCACTCGCCACTTCACGTTCAAAGAAGCGATACAATGGGTCTTTGATATTTTCAACGGTTCTCTTCAGAGTCTAAAATTCAAAGATAACAAATATATACATAAAAAAACAAATAAAAATGTTAACAAACAGAAAGAAACTCATACATTTTATCAAAAAGAACAATGAATTTTAATTTAATATTTCTATAATTGATATGACATTTTAAATACAATTCACACAGGTCAACCGTACGTTTTCGATCATCATCAATCCTCGTCGAGTGAGAGTCTAACTTATAATAAAAAGGTTCAACTGTTTGCGACACAAAAATGGACAGATCTGAAACGAAGAATTATGGAAATAGCTTAGCAGGAAAATTAAATCCATCAACGAGAGACATACCTGGAGAGACTTGGGCAATAGATCGAGCCATAAGGAAGCGGATTGGTGAAGAGTTTTCATCCATGCCGGACGACCATCACCCATGACGTCCAGTTCCACTACTACGCCTAAATCAAAAATTTCAAATTTAATATAATATATTCATTGAGTGACTATGAGTCAAAAAAAGAAATTAATATTACGATTACAGCGGCAAAAACTTTCTACGTAAAATTGAATATTCGCTTACCTTGTTCCTGTTGTGAAGCACTGTAAGCGAGTTCCTCTTCGTCTTCCAACTGTTGCATGTTCAGAAGCTTGGAAACCAGATCGGTCCCTTGAGTAGTCAATAGAACCTGATTCGTAGAGAAAAATAATGAATGGTTGTAGGAATTTTATGGGTAATCTATTAATTTTTTTTAAAAAGCCAACTGTATTATTCTCTGTATAATTCTCTGTCTGTGTTCCGTGTATTTTATCAATTATTAATTCCTATACATATTCAAATTTCATCACCAACGCTCGGCATTCATTCTTTTGTTTTAAATAGCGTAATTAACATACACCTACGTTTCAACCTACAATTTAATTATATATTCCTGATTGCATCCGTTAATCTAAGCACAGCTAAATTTATCGTTTATTTTTATTTCTTAAAATGTGCAGCTACTACCGACATACCTTTTCAGCATTGTTGGGCAAGCCTAACCACGCAGGAGTTTGCCTATCGGATAGGTTTTCAATCCATTTCAAGAAGTGGTCTCGCCGAGTACCGTCAGGCATTGTTATGTGACGCTGGCCGGCTGCTCCCTGTGACGATAGATATATGAATATACATTTTTCCTTTTATAAAATAACTTTGAAACAAAACAAAATTTGAAAAAGAAAACTAACCCCGTCAACGTTAGCAACCAGAGGGAAATCGGGTTCGAAACTCTTCGGTGTGAACAGTTTGCATAAGAATGAGTGCAGAAGCCTTTGATCAAAGACATTGTCGATCTTTCCTCCGTAGATACATTGAGACAGCAGTGTAACTAAGGCATCCCACGGTACCTTGTCTGGAGGTAAATTGGTGCGACCCTGCATAGGAAAATTGATGGAATGTAAGTAAAAACAATATATTATTGTACGGTTTGAAAGTATATTCACAGGTGTGTTGCAATCTCACCATAGCAGTTGCCTCGATCCAAGTATCCAAAGTATCACAGGCCACTCTCAAATCACTCTCATTAAACTCGTAATGTTTGGCCCAGCCCAACGGTACGTAGCGAAGTCTCTCTTGTACAATTCCTACAGTGAAATATTATATATTAATTTTGACATCACATTATGAATTGTTGGAAACATTTGTTGCAATATGCTGCATAAACTATGACATTTTAAAAAATACTTTTATTTCAGTGTTTCATAATCTTTTTGTTATGGGATTTAAAGTTTTTATTTAAAGTGAAATTTTGAAGTAGACAATGTGACATCGTGGAATGATATCGACTGTGTAAAGGAAAAAGGACGTAACCCACACATATTAAATTTTACAGGAGGCGCAAAAAACGTGTTTTGATGATTTTGGGCCATAAGCAAATTATGAATTATACACAACCTTGAAGTGCACGGAGACTTCTAATCTAATGTTAATTAAAGAAATTGTCTAGGAAAAACCTTTATTTCAGTCTTTTTTCCTTGGTTTTAATTTTTTACAAGGTCATCTTTTTCAACCTAAAAGTTAAATTTAGATACTAATTCGGCATTTGCAGCTTACGTCTTTTTGTTAGAATGTGTATCAAGTTGTATAAATTGTGATTATCAAAAAAATGGTGTTTTGCAAAAACTGTGGGTTACGTCCTTTTTCCTTTCCAATTTATGTAATTTAATTTTGACTGCTTCATAAAAATTTATACTCAGATAAACCACTATACACTTACCGTGGAACCAAGCAAGGAGGAAATATAATCTAGCTCTTTCAGATGGAGCTTTCATCATTCTGGCAGCTGGAACCTAAAATACCCAAAAACAGTATCAAACAGTGGACAATAAGCAAATTTTTCATTTTAATGAATTATGCGTATTGTATAATAACTAAGATTTTTAACTAACTTTTGAAAAATTATTAAAATCGTAAGAATTAAAATATTTTCTTAAACTCACCGTGCTGAATGTGCGCAGGAGATTGGCCCGAATACCTGGCGGCGGTTCAAAGACGAATATACGGCCGGCCCTACACAGAGTAGATAAAAAAAATATATTGAACAGAAGAACAATATTTTAATTTATTGTATCGGATAAGAAAACATCTACATACCTCAGTAAGTTGACTGGCAGTTTAGGACTGATTTCCGCAGTGAGGAACAATCTAAATCCAGGGTGCGGTTGCAATGAATGGAGTTTCTTCTCCAATTGGACAAGCCAAGATGGGGCGAGGTGCACATTCTTCAACATGACCCATCTAAAAAAAGATAAGAAATATTAAGATTAAGAGTAGAGATGTCAATCTTTTAGAATCTAGGTGAGATGTTATATGTACAGTGAAAACGAAATAAGCAATTGAGGTATTGAGTATCAAGAAAATTTGAAAATCTAGTGACAAGATTTAGCAAATTATTCTGTTACAGAAGAAATAGTTTCTCAGTCGGAAAATTAAATAAGTGCTCTAACTATTAATCATACACAACATATCAATTTCATTCATATTTGATATAAAATAGTAATTTTCTATCCAATGTAATATTTTTCAGTTTGCTGACTTTTTTACTTAAACAAAGCGTGATTAAGTGCTCTTTATTTGCCGACACTATCAGCAGATTATGTAAAGCTAGCAAACATTTTGAATTTTGAATCGTAAAGATTTTTCCCACCTTCCAGTTTTGCACGCCATATTGATAGCGCGATCGGCTTGGTTGAATCCTTCAGCCGAACCGATCGCAATGCTGGATATCTGCTTATTCAATTCTGTAGCTAGATCATCCACGCGACCTAATAAAAGAAAAAAATTCACGGTATAGTATGATTATGAAAAAAAATGAGCGTTGAACTGGTAACTGACAAAGTTTTAATCTAATCCTCACCGCTGGCATCGAATCCGGTGACGGAGCACAACAGAGCTGGTGTAGCGGCAGATAAATCTTTCTCAACTATTCCTGCCAGATCGGGTTCACGTTCCGCACGGGGCATAAAGCCAGCGCCTAAAACTTCAGCGACGAGCTGCTGGGCTGCAGCAATTACACGATCCGGTCTAAATGCCTGCAGAGGAAGAAAAAATAGTATTTTACAGGTATAAATAACTACCATAACCTTCAATAAATAATTGCAATTAAAGTTATCACAATTAAGACATGAACAATACCTGAATGATAAGCAATTGATACATGTGAGCAGCGATCGGAGAAGGATTGTCCCAGAGCACCGGAACGCATTGCTCAGGTGACGCTTGTCCTAACCAAGTTAAGAAATCTTGACTGGCAGTCGCCACTTTCTCAGGGAGTTTACGAAGAGCCGGTAATCTGGTAAATGAAAAAATAACAGTTTATTTATGCACCAGATTATATGGAAGTTAGGTATGAGAAAAATACACCTTCAATTTGTTTATGTTGATTTTAAAAGTGCTTCTTATAATGCAAATCTAAGTAATGAATACTTCAATATCGAGTACTAGAGTTTGAAAGGAGAATAAAGATGGTAATTTACCGTGTGCTGAGCCGAACCATAGCTTCTTGTTGCTCAAATGATAATCCATCCATAGCTGATGTTACAGACACGACACCTTCCTTGCCACGCAAGAACACTTGGAACTCCTGTTCAAAGATAAATCAAAACATAATTATGTAACACATATTAAACCAATTTCCAGACAATGCGATTCGGGTCGTAGGACCACTTGATATTAACCAAAGATTCTTTGATTAAAAATTGCAGTAAATAAATAAACGATCACCTGACTGGATTCACATCCTACGAGTCTAGGACAGCTAATATCACTCAATAAATAACACATAAGAAGTGAGAGAATGCATTCATACTTGTTCCAAATGCTCTTCTTGTGGTCTGCCTTTGAGATGTATTCTGCACAAAAGCAGCGCAAAAGTAAGCCTATCGGTGTGAAGCATTCCTCTGGCAACACGCTCGTAACAAACCTGCGGAAGAAATTATATCAGTTATGATGCAAGCAGGGTAATACAAACAGTATATTCTAAAATCTGTGGAATAATCAAATCTATTTATGTTTAGAATTAGCCTCACCGAAAACAAATCACTGGTGATAACAGCAAGCCTCTTGGAGTGATCAGTGAGCTGCTGAAGTCCAGGATTTGAATATAAAACTGAACCGAAGACTTCCAAGAACATCTTCAAAGAATATTGATAAAGGAAGTGTACCAAATTGAGGGACTCCATCGTGAAGTACATACTGCTGCAAGCCTGTCGTAGAAAAAGAATATGATAAAATAAACAGCCACATTAGATGAATACGATTCTTAAACAACTGCGCCTCATGAACTGAATGTCTCCCGGTGATATTTTAATACTACAATACAAAATAATCAAGTAAATTTTTCACCTGTGATAGTGGCAGATATTGCTGACTGACAGTTTCAATTTCAGCTATCACCTTATCCGTTTCTTCAACCTGTTGATATAAAGGAATGAATAAGAATCATCGATTGATGTATCAATAATACTTTTTCTACGATTAAATAAATGGTAATTGAATAAATGCACACAGGGAAAATATATATTTTTACCTTTTGACCAATATCTGCAGCCTCACGTTTAAGTGTTTCTAGAGTTGCGATGACGGAATCATCATCCAGGATCTTTCCTTTGGCGTCATTCAAAGCTTGTAAGAGAGATTTCTCCAATTGACGTAACCGCAAGTGGAATTCGCCTAGGAAAAACACAGATATCATTGAAACATGCAGTCGAATACTATACTTTAATTCGTTGATTGAATTGGCATGTAACATTGTAGGTTTTTTTTTATTATCAATCAAGTGGTTCTGCAATTATGGCACACTTTCTTCACAAACCTTGCAATTTCAAAAGATCTGAACGTTTCTCATCAATATCTGGTCTCTCCGCCTTCAGAACTTGATTTAGGCACTGGCTTTGAAGTGACGATCGTGTCACAGTGAAGTTCACAAAAGTGACACGGGAGCAGATATCTGGAGGGAATTCTACGGTTGGATCTCTGAAAATTTGTAAAATAGGATATAAATAAATCTTATCAGATATGAAGTCAATCACAATACAGTTATTTTCCGACAATAAAATAATACAAACCTTGTACTCAAGAATATGACAAACGAAGGACTCAAATCAATGTCTTGGTCTCCTAAAGTAATCAAGACACGACCTCCCGTTCTTCTTAACTCCCGATTTAGAACGGGATTCAAGATCGGATCGTAGTTCTCAACATCCTGAAAAGAATACATAAAATTATTAAGTTATGTTTAATTTGGCACAACTGATTAAAAAATAATCTGCACTTCACCGTGATTAAAATTAGAAGAATCAATTCTGTACCTGCACGAGAAGAGGATTACCGAATCGAAGAGCAGATTCTAAGTTCTTCCTGAACGAATCGTCCAAGAAAGATGTCTTTGTAATCTTTCGCTCCTTGAACTCATTCATGATAAACTCGGTCGCCTGTCCTGACGGATCAATTATAAGAGGGTATCGGTTGAAACGCTGAAATAATAACGCAAAAATATTGTTACTCTATATCTTATCACAAATAATTATGCTAATAATTCATCCCAACCGTGGAAGTTTTTATTGAGAGTAGAATCAACTTTTCTCATTACCTTAAGCATGATAGCGTTCTCTACGCATAAATCATCGGCCGGTAGGGCATTCGCTTGCCAACGAAGCCTTTCATCAGGATTCGAAAGATATTCCGTCCTAGCAATATCTTGCCGATATCGGAGTCCAGCTCTTTGGAGATGGGATACCCACGTTGAAAACAAGCTCTGCCTATACTATAAAACAGAAAAAAAACACGAACATTTAATTATATTTTATGATAGATGCGGATAAAATGTATTTAATTTTAACAGAACTCCACATAATACTCACATGCTGGTCAAAGTAGCCACCGTAAGCAATAAACGCAGCTGACAGCAAAACGTCCCCGACGATTGTGCTCATCTGAGATCTAAACGCTTCGGAACTGCCTTCCCACCTCTCCCTTTCAATCACCAGCGACTTGAGAAGAGCTATGGATCTATCCACCTACCGAGAAAACATATACCAGAATTAAGATAAAATTCATTGCTTCGATAGAAGAATTTCATACTTACACATGACTTCTGCATTTTGGGTCGTCTAAAATATCTGAAAGACAAATCAAAAAATAATAATAGTAAGGAATCGTAAGCTACCTTCGCCTGGACATTCTCTAGATCTGTCTTGATTGCCTGCGCTTGGGCAATAAGCTGTGCATACTCTTCTTTGTAAGCGGCAATACTCTTTTCTAACTGCAAAACAAGTTGGGTGACCTCTTCTCCGGCGGCGACGTTTGTTGTGGCTCTGTCTTCGAGAGCGCGAAGCTCACCTCTCAATGGTTCGACACGTTTCAACATATCCGCATATTCAATCTAAAATAATAAATCACAATTATATTTTTAACAGTACAGTATTTTTTTACCAATCATTTAGTCATTTTTGACCATACCAAATTACTAACAGTTTATTAAACAGACAGAAATTGAAAAAGATTCTAGCAACTCATAACTAAAAATAAAGCAACAGTTTTAGCAGTAGTCCAACAAAAGTATGCATCTGTATATCTCACCTGCGCAATTGCCCATTTGACCATAGGACCGCAAGCCATACTGGCTCTGTTCACCTTTTCAAAGTTGTAATCTGGATTGCTCAAATATCTTGTTTTCATCTTTTCTCGGACATCATCCCTAAATAATTCAATAAAATATATCAATTCTTGAACTTACAAAGTTCGACAAGCGATAATGATGAATTAGAAGAATTTTATTCAAATGTCTACTGATCTGTTACAGCCTATCGACACAAAAAAGTACTTCTGTATTAGTAATGACTTTACGTGACACATACATACTTACATACATACCAACCCGCAACCCATACAAGCTCAGCTTTTGAGTGTTAAATGTATTTTAGCTATTTTCAGAACAATCGTCTAGGTCCACAAATTTTAAAGAAAAATATCACAATTTATCCAATAATTATAAAAATATTATCTTATTCTATTCAAAAGTGATAATTTTATGTCCCGCTTTTCGCGAAGAGATCTTTAGTCTCAGCAGTGATTCATAAATAAAAGTTCGTATAGCGATAATTATTAGGATATTGAACAGGACTTAGACAATTTTTACGCCGAAAGGAGTTAATTCAGCATTTGTACATGCTATTTTAAGCTAATTTGACATTTTTTCATTCATTGGTTTGATATAGTCGGTAGTAATTATGCCGTTATTTGGCTTTATTTGTTCCAGTAATTCAGTTAATAATATATAATGTTATATGTGTTAAATTATGAGTGAATATCAAATAAAGCCCCGAAATGATAACAAAGATTACGCCGTAATGATGGTTAAAGAAAAATGGAATCGAAAACAATAAATGACCATTCTATATAGCGCTAGTTTTATACTTCTATATGAAACTAATTATACATGTATGGGAAAGATTGATTGAAAAAACAAACTATAAATAGCAGAAAACAAAACAAACATCTCAAATGTGATACAAAAAAATTGTTACAGATTTGTATATCTTTCGGGGATAGCAAAAAAAAAATAACGAATTAGGATTCTGAAAAAATATATCGCAATATTGAATAGATGAGAGAAAATTATGATTAAAAAAAAAAAAATGAGTCCCAAATCATAACTGGTAAAAATCATGAGTCACAACGATGATGAGTCAAAATATATAATATCCAGCTCACGTAATATCCTCAGTGGAGAAATTGGTAACGATAGAATTGATGAAATTCTCTCGCATGATGACGGCTCGAATGGCTTTCCAATCCGTTGCGTTTTCTCCGAGAAGTAAACATATCGACTCCAGGGCCACTTTTACGATGGCCGGCGGGTTGGCCATGGAACGCACCTCGACGAGGTGTTGTTTCTTGATCGATTTGACAGCTGGACAATTTGAAATCGGTTTGGCATATTGAGTTTTCAGTTTTCCCCACATCGATATCGATGCCATATTTCAAAAAGATTCGTGGATATTTTAACATTAGGTCGTGTTTATAAAATCAAAATTTTAACAATTTTACATTTTTAACATTTCATTTGTTAACAAATTTGACAGCACGCGATATTTTCACATCGGTAAAGAAAATTATGATTTGAATAATTGAAATATTAAGTCACGATGTCCAATGCAATAAGTGAATTCATTTTGTTTATCAAATTCAACCATCAATATATAGATATATTCAGAAGAGTCCGTCGTGTTTTGTCATACATTTCATGAACCAATGAAGCGTTTAAAAAACATTGGTATTTAAGATATATCATTGTCGTTATCGTGACATTATTGTGCGAGCAATTTTTTTAAAAATAATTCAGCAGATAATTGGTTATCAGTCAATCGGCGATATCCGTTTGGATTCCCAGCAACCAATGCGGAGCAGTAGTGTCCAACGCGTCGGCCGATCGGATGCGAGGAGGAGAGTTGTGCAGTGTGAGCGAGCGAGAGGCGGCGGGAAAAGAAAAGAGAAAGAAAACAAAATGCCGTGAGACAGATAGAATAATAATAATTCAAACAAACAAAATGGATGGAGGATCGGTAAACGAAATGACACCTTCATTTAAAATGGATGGACACGTACTGTTTAGACATCGACAGAGTATCTAATTTATTGTTTTACAATATTCAATAACTCTAAATAGTTTCACTACCGCAATAATTATTATTATACAAAAATCAATTTTTAGAATGTGCACCTAATGTGAAACTTACGAGGCTTATAATAATCCATCCATTTTATATTGAGTAAATTATAACGGATACATACAAGGGCAAGCTTTAATACTGACAATATTAAAATATAACAACAATATATTTGTTTAACATGTGAGACACATCTCCTGATTTTAATGTCAATCATACCCCACTAGTAAGTTTTATTTATAAAACAGAACACAACAATTCATTATGCAAACATTATATAGTATAAAATACATATAATTTTGAATCCCGTTTGATATATCAATAACATTTACAATACTATTCTTGTGTAGAATTAACTATTAAAATGGAGATGTGACTTTTTACTTTATGATACATGCCTATTACAATATTAGGAGTTTTACACAAAAAACATTTTTGAATATTTATTGTAGCGATTATTTACATGAAATTAAATTACAAAAGAGTTATGGGTAAAATTAAAATAAATAATATTATTATATTAAGGGTTAAATTTTATACAATACTATGTTTTAAAATTATATAATTCATACCAAAAAGCTCTCTTCTAACCCTCTCAATTTCTTAAATGGGTTCGTAAGACTTTCATAAATTATATAAAAATAAACACTAAATTTATATGCTGTTTTTAAATGATGAATATATATAAGTATATATATATATATAAATATATAAAGAATATATTTAAATTTACGAATACACTAGAAGACTAATATATTTATAACTTCCTACAGGAGAGGCCAATTACTATATGAAAAATTAACTTATTCAAATCGATTGCGAAGTTGGTATGTTTTGCAATACTGTTACGCATTTTTCAGTATAATTTATATAATTAATAAATATATATAAGACATATTAGATAGTATTATATTTATAATATATTTGTTAGGCACAATAATAAATTATCTAAGCATTCCATGGCTGCATTCATTAGAAAATAAACGATAATTATTAAATTAATATGGACAAAAACAAAATGGCTGTCTGCGCATTCAAAATGGCTGTAAAGGAATGTAATACATAAAACAAAAGAGTGCGTATTCCCCAAAACAATGTGTAACATTCGTGTGTATTCCCTTGAAGAAAAATGTTAAATAAAGACATTTAGGTACTCAAGAGTTTGCTGACGTTAGCGGCTACTGTATTTTTCACTGTCAAATCACACTAATATGAACGTTAACGAAATATGAATAATATTATGTTTTATTTACTATCAAAATTAAAAATTGATTTTTAAAATATTCTTCTGATACATTGTTTTGACTGACTTCATTCTTCTCAGGACAACTACGAAAAAACTGTGTTTTAAGCTATTTAATTTATTTTGAAATCCGTAGAAAGACGTTCACACAACCTCCTCAATTATACATAGTCTGAATCGATTTTTTAATTTTAGTTTATTGCTATAATACCCATCATCATGAGAAATAGTCTATGATCAATTAACTTTTGATTATGCATGTCATTTCATAAGTGCAATTCATGGAAATCGTAAAGTATAGAATTTTACATTTATAAAGAATGATCCAAAACAAAACTATATATTTTAAGAAATAAATAAAATAACCAATAACACAGTTTTTGTCGCAACCCGGACGAATAATGGGCATTTGACAATGAGATAATTAATACATTTATAACAATAATCAAAAATATACATTCATATTTATATAATTGATTATATAAATATGAATATCTCAAATTACGATGAAGTCGTATCAATTCCATTTCAGCTTCATAGAAATCATCGATCCATAAGCAGTGAAATGTGCAAAAATTTCGAATTATGCCAAATTTATTTTTAATATTTTACATTAGAGAATGTCACCGACAGCAAACGAATATAAAGAACCTGCGTATGTGAAATTTGTTTTAAATCAATTGGCATAAAATGAATGAGGTTTTTACAATTTTCCCCGCTCAAAAATGTCCCTAGTATTTTTCCGTACGTTATCATATCTGTGTGAAAGTTGACAATGGTGGCAATAAAGTTGTCCCGCACGAGCGCCGATCTAATAGATCTCCAATCCGAAGACCTCTCTCCGAGCAGGAGGCATATCGACTCCAACGCTAGTTTCACAACGCCAGGCGGATTTCCCATCGATCTGACTTCAACGAGCTGCTGTTTCTTGATAGATCTGACGGCTATAATGTGGGATTGTTTTTCGATACATGTTGTGAATATTAATAGCAAAGGAAAACTGTAAAATTAATAACACTGTGTTATATGACTGGTGTCATGAAAAACAAATGATACAACTGCAATGCAATCAATGTAAAAAATCTTTTTACAGTTTCAATAATATTAGTGGATACAGTCTTTAGAAGAAGCAAAAAAGAGATTTTGAAATGCTTATAAAATCTACGAATATATTTCCATAGAAGACAATCCAGATATTTGTATAAAAAATACAACGAATAAACAAATTATAAAAAATTTGCTACTTGTTTGTTACACATTATAAATTCCATGCAAAACAGCACACGTCTGCATTGTACGTCAACCCTTTCCCTGGCCGGCCGCCGAACGCGATTTATTCTCTCAAGCCCGAAATGTCAAGAATCAGTTAGTCAGTGATAACTTTAAAATAGGATTTTACCCTCATCCTGTATATATAAGGCGCAGGCAGTGAATAGGTTACGAGTCATAGAAAATCTCACTTCTATGCTTAAAACTTTGGGCAGCTTTACTTTATTTCTTCCGCAATAAAAGACTAAGCATTCTTTATTTCAATGTCTTCACTGTGGTGAATATACCTCGATTGTCCAATCTCATAAATATTATATATGATTACAGATCTTTCTAAATGCATAAATGGGTAACTCAAAATCAGGGCTGTGGGAATTAAAATATTTTTTAGCCTTAGTAGCATGCAGTGGCGCCACTTTTGTCCCTAAGCGATTTGAAAAACATTTTTTTTAAATATTCGAAGATATTAATTTTTTTCGAGTCCGACTAGTTAAAACAGTGCAACTCCACAGCCCTTTTCAAAACTATCAACCAAGTCCTATTTTTTTTAACTGATCAAAAATTATCCAATCCTCAGCAAGACTAGTTGCTTGGGTACTAGAGTTAGCAACTATTTTTAAAAAAATTGTCATCATTTGTATAAATATCTAATAAATTCATAATCGAAGGCGCATCGTGACCTAATACTACATGATTGATGTGCATTTGTTTTTAATCATTGTTCAAGGCCATAGCTGCATCAAAAAACATTTTTCAGAATATGACAATCTGGACTTAAAAAAAGGAAAATGAACTCAAAAAAAACAGGGCTGCTCTATGGAGGTTTGAATATTAGTAGAAACAGGGTCATGACAACATAACGTGATAGAAAAATTGGATAACTGGAATGTATACTGTATAACAGACTTGAAAGTTCTAAATCTCACTGGATTTAATTTGATTAAAATAAAACATTTCTTTTACCTACCTTTTTGTCAAATCTTTTTAATATTAATTACTCTGACAAAACAATATTATTAATATATTCATTTATTAACATAAAAAATAATGTAATGCATGTTTAGTAATGAAATTTAAAGCGGTACTACTAAGCGCGAATAAATAAAAAAAACGTACCGGTTTGAGCATCAATAACAGCAGGCTCGACAAGTGCTAAGTCGGCCATTACATCTTTTCGCTTCGCTTCAATTTGAACTGTCTGTTGAGCTAAAGAAACCTAAACAAAAAGATTGAAATCATATGTAAAAAGGTACAGCGGAATATGTTATATTTTTTTCATAGTATTCAAATTAAAAGCGGAATATTCATAATTATTATCAGAGGATTGTACGAATGCCTAAACATTATCTAAAATGTAAACCAAATTAATCTTGCATTTATTTATTTTGGTTACAAATATAATTACTGCAATAGTTATAGTAGATTTAGAATCTGTCAAACCTACATATATATATATATATATGAATTTAGATGACCAGGAGATCGGGAAATTTTACAATCAGATGAAACTAGCCCATAATTCTACATTAAATACAGAAAACAATTTGACTTGGAAGTTTATGGTTTCATATTACATAATAATTTATAAAAGTAAGAATAAAAAGTTCTTTTCCAAATGCGTCTATTAGAATACATATATATCTCATTTGTACAGATTATAATAATATCAATTTGAAAGTGAGGCTCACCTGTATCTCTTGTGATTGCACTTTTTTCTTCTCAGCTTCTTGCTGATCTTTCACCATCTGCCGGAGCTTAGCATTGGCTGCATCATTTTTAGCTTGCAATTCCTATATTTTGATATAGGCATATTGTAATAAAAATTTGCAAACAATTTCATTTCATACCAATACAACGACAAGTTCATTTTTTTTAAATATATTATAAGTCACCCATTGAAGGATGATAATTTATACCTGAGATTTAACAGCTAAACTTTTCTGCATGTCTTCAACCTGCTCGACAGTTTCGGCAATTTTTCCCAGACCGACATTCAAATGCAACTGTTGCTCTTCCAAATCTGTTCGTTTTTCTCTATACAAGCGAACTAGATGATGGATGAAATCTAAATAATGCCTAAAATAATAAAAAAATTGATACATAAAATGAAAATTGTATGTGTAATGTGAAAATATTTTCTAATGTGACTAAGTCATTTTGCTCACCTAGGCGTAATAGCCATCGTCCTACCTCCTCGCTTAGTGAGGCGACTATTAGCAGAACGCAGGGTTTGATGGACATAAACACAAGCGTTAATAACGGCGTCGCGGTGTTGGGGTCGAGCTGGAACTTTACCGCAAGCCGCAGGGAAGTTCTCCGGTGCCATATAATCAGACGCATCTAAGTCTACACGAGATGTGAACTCTTTGCCCACCTATGAAAAAATATATGGATTAAGTGTTGGAAGATTGACATAAACAAAGAAATAGCCAGTAAAAAAAATATTTGTGACAAGTAGAGGTCTGCACGGGCCGTATTCGGGCTTGTAAGCACAATTGAGATTCGGGCTCGGGTTGGGAATTTATTTACTCTGAAAAATATTTCAGACCATGTTCGTGTCATAAATCAGCCATGATGATTTTAATTATTACCAGTTCTATAGAGATTGTTGTAAATTTGTAAAAAATGGATTTTTTCCAGGCTGAGGAGTATAAATCTGGCCTGACCCGGCCCGGCTTTCGGCTCAAACCGGGTAATTTTGTAAAATTTCGGCCAGTGCAGACCTCTAGTGATAAGTAAAACTACTTTCATAAATATTTTAAAGTTCTAAACTGACCTGATACAAGGCTCCATCGCTCCAATCTCCAAACCAATTGAGCACACATCTGTTGAACAACGCGGGTGACGTGGCTGCTCTGTCTTTCAAGCCTTGCGAAGACGGGTTCATTGTAAATACCACATGTAGATTGCGCATTACTTGACCGGTGAACCTTAAAAATAAACGATAATCAAAAATCAAGAACCAATTCAGAACTGTCTTAATTTCTTTCAGCGCAATTAAAAAATCTCACCATTTATAAAGTTCATCATTGCTGTCTAACATTAAGCCCTCACGTTGTGCACCTTCTTTACATTGTGTCATAAGAGTCGCAAAGTCATCACCTTCAAAGAGTCCAGGCACCTGTAAAGATAATTTGCGTAAAAGATCTATAAATATTGAACATGCAGCAATCGAAGAATACTTAATACTTCAAGTGAGTGTGAATCGAATGTAAAGATTTAATAAACACAGAAAGATAATTCATACAACCGACAGGAATTCTTAGTCACTTATAAATTGAAAGAGATTATGTTTTGATTGTTAAATGCAATTATTACATTGAGAGGGGTTCAAAGCTATGACATTAATACTATGCCATTAGTGAGTTCATTCATTTTCTAATAATTAAAGATTGAACAGTTTTTCAACAACTTTATGTTTCTATGGAATCTTTAAGTTGCCAATTTCAGATTGGTTAACCATTCTTGTTCACACATTTCTAAAATTTAAAGTCTCGTACTCAAATGTGAAACAACTCAATACATACTTCTCCATTAGCCAGAAGTGTATTCATTCTCTCTAAGAATCCACTGTCCAAGACGTTGGATTCGTCCAAAATGAAGGCAACCTTCTCATCGCGGCAGCCGGCTCTTCTGAGTACACATCGCAGATCTTCATCGAAATCTAAGCCAGTGTATTTGTTGTGAACCTAATTAAATAACGTATTTTTTTAATAAAATTTTGTGTATTTTAAATATAATTTATTAGATTTTATAGTCTGATAGCATGCACACCTTGATCTGGAAAATGCTCAGGCCATTCATCCATGCAACAAATCGACTGAGAGTGGTCTTTCCAGCACCTGACACTCCAATAAGCAATAGATGACCTGAAATAACAATTTTATATTTAATAATTCAATATTTTTTTCATTTTCAAATAGCCTATTTTTTAACAATTATATATAATTTTACAACAAATGAGTATTGGAATTTTAGTCAAAAATATTCTTACCTTGAGGCTGTCTAAAGATTCTGTCAATTCTTAGAACGTGGTCGAGAACTTCATCAAACAGAACTAAAGGAACATCCAATTCTTCTTCATAGAACACCTAAACAAAAATCAAATATCATTTATTGATATATTAT
Organism: Himalopsyche anomala; assembly: GCA_031772345.1. Classification (NCBI taxonomy): domain Eukaryota; kingdom Metazoa; phylum Arthropoda; class Insecta; order Trichoptera; family Rhyacophilidae; genus Himalopsyche; species Himalopsyche anomala. Next base: position 14,567,702 of record CM062823.1, read on the forward strand.
GCAACTACAATGCGTAAATCTGTGAAACAGTGAAATGAGAGAACAATACAGTAGAGCGTCAAATACCTTCAGACGTGCTTTCACGTAATCCCTTAATTGGTCTCTCAACACTGGACTATAATCCTTGCTTAACCAATTGCTGTAAAGAATAGGTCGAGTAAGAGCAGCCTCTTGGTCGATACCTAGTAAACAAAGATAACGAATAAGTAAATATATTTTTTAAATCACATTACATATAATCATAGGGATTTTTGTGAGTAAGTCTAAAGGAAACAACTTCTTACCTGGGAAATGTTGAATGGCAACAGCATCTATATTGTCATTGGTCCATTTTCTTTCAACATCGTCAACCAGCCTGTCTTGGAACAGTCTCAGCGCTTCGTGAGCCCAAAGCCTCACCAAGCCTTCCACTGATAGACTATCTAAAGGTCTGAATACAATAAAATACATTGAAATGCAGGATATATAACTGAACATAAAATAATTATGTAATAAACATGTGTATATCAATTGTCTTACCTTATAGCTTCGCATATACCACGAACCCATCTGGTCATTTCCCTGGGACTGTAAACGTAATGCGGCTGCATATCTTGGGTGAACCTTTCTTGTGACGCAAGATACAACTGAACCATCGCATTGGTCAGCGGTTCAGATTGGGAGCGAAGGGAAGGCATCATTCGTAGCATGGCACGAGTGAAAGTTCCGTAGATCTGTAATGGAAATAGTAATACATTTAATTTTTTATACATGCAACAGAAGAATGTTCTTTTAGTTTCTTACGACTTTGAAGCTACCCCATATAACCGTGCAACAATGAGACCAAAAGATTCTAAAAACACAATCATAGTAAATTGTTAGTGAATTCAAATATAATGTTACAATAAATACCTGTTTCAGTGATGTCTCTCCAGGGTAATCTACATAGATGACGGGCACATGACGTAACAATCGGTGACTCAAGGGTTTTCTTCCAGGATCAGTGGGAGGATTACAAGCACCCACGAATTGAATACGCTCCAAGCACACCCAAGAATGATCTGATAAAAACATACAATGGATTATTATTTAAACAATTACTAAAATGGCCCAGAATTGACGGTTGAATACAGTTATTCTCTCACCAGAAGCTCTATAGAAGCCTTTATGCTCTAGAAGTTGTCTCAGGAACGAGATGACCCTCTGAGTGCCATACTGATCCATGTCGGGCAAATTGATTTCATCGCAGAACAAAACCAACCACTTTCCGAGCTACAATGTAAGACAGTACAAGTTTTGATTACTAACATCAAAATAAATTCATATTATAATACTCAAATTGTTGGCTTAGAACATAAATATACTATATTTCAGATATAATACCTGGACGGGCGCTAAAATTACACCATTAGGTGTCTTTCGATATTCACAGTAGTGATCGAATGTTTTCAAAAGCAGTTCTGGAGTAGTAGCCGAAGAGAAATTCAATCCCACGACTTCCATGTCAGGAAGAGCACGCAGGGCACTGAACAAAGTCATGGTTTTACCAGAGCCGGGCGGACCGCACAGAACTGAACATAAAAAATATATATATATTTAGGGAAATGATTTTAAAGTTCGGGTATTCCACAAAAATTGTAATGTTCTGAATAATACCTAAAGGCTTATGCTCTGCGAGCCATGTGTAGAGCAGTGCCTCATGACGAACAGTGTCCAACGTCGGAACTACAACGTCGGGTGCGGCCACTTTGTGGGTTTCAACTTCTATCTGCGGCACTTTAGCGGACCACGGAGACCATTCGCCTGTTATAGACACCTAAAGAATGTGAAAACAAATGATCTTATATTCAAATTTTATCCAGAGTCAAATTTGTATTTGATATTCATTACATTGAATAGTAGGAAATTTTACCTCAAAATCAATAATTGGTTGATTGGCATTAGCTGGTGGCAATGGAACAGTGCTTATAGACCTGATAAAGTCTCCGAGCTCGCAACGACCCTAAAATACAATGTCAATACATTATCACAGTAGTCAAAAGAATAAAAACAGAATTGCGATCACAGAATATATACGAAAACAAGACTCACTTTAAGTTTAGAGTCTCCAGCAAACGACCATAGTAAGGAATAAACAAGCACTTTCGGAATATAAGCATCCATTTGCTCTGGACTGATCGGGAAATCTGGATGTTGCCGATTGTAAGCCAAAACATTTCTAAAATTAAAAATATATTATCAATAAGAAACCTTTTCTGCTCGTGTAGCGAGTACTACCGCACAAATCTTTTACAACACTAACCTGACACCTTGGTTAAGCATTGAGAAGAGTGATCCCAGAGCTCGGTGTCGAGTGAAGTCCATAACGTGGTCCAAAGTGGCAGCCCGCTCCGCACATCGCACCACTAATCCATCTGCAGAGAACAGAGGGCTCAATAGGGCAGCCACTGCTCGCTGGGTCTGTGGAATAGGCGTACAAATTAAAAAAATTGTAATTGTAGTGGAAAATAAATTATTAGTCTCGGAATCATATTTCTTTGGAAACAATGTTTCTAATTGTAAAACAACAAAGACTTACCTGGAGTGCTGGAGATAAAATTTCATCTGGAGTGGCTTGCTCGTTGCTTTGTGCATTGGCTTGTTTGCCAGGAATTAAAAGAAGACTCAAAGAATCCTCTTCCCCGTCTTCCAATGGTATATTCCTCAATCTAAAACATTGCGACTAATTTAGAACACGTTTGCCATCAGTTCAAAGAGATTGTAATCGGTGCTTTTACAACCCGAATGAGTAATAAAATTGTATTTATTTACCATTATAGATTGTTTTAATAATATGTTAATGTATTCTGATGTAGGTATAATTAGAATTTTACTCTTAATTTATAATATCTGTATGTTAACAGTTTAAGGACAGACGGATTGTTTGATATGAAAAATAACAAAGTAATGTTCTCCTATAAAGTAGTGAACAATAGTCCAATAGTAAATTGAAATGAGAAAAAAGAACTGTTTTTTATCATATAAATTAAAGCATTGAGCAAGTGCCGATTAATTATTATTACCTCATGAGATAATTCTCAAATATCATTTCCGTTGTTAAGACATCTTGCGAGAACCACACCATTCCACACCGAGATACGGTAGCCAATGTTGCATATTTCAAGTCTTGGACCTGGAATAGAAAACATTATTTGAATTTACATAATTTGCATAAGTGGGTTAAATTTTAAGTTAAACCTTTTTACCTTTTTAGAAAGTTAGTAATAAATAAAAATCATAGATAAGATAACCATCAACATAATTATTCTGAACAGTAGAAACAACACTTTAAAACAGACAAGTTTTTTTTTGCAAAATTTTACTGATTACCTACTTTCATGATAATTCCATTAACTATTTCCCTACCCGCCTGCCAAATGCGATTTATTCTTTCACGCCGAGAATTCCAAGAACTTATAAGGCACTCAAACAATATTATTGAAATATTCATTTACATGTCGAAAATCAAGAGATGCTGTATATACAGGACGGACAGTGAACAGGTTAACAAAAGTAATCAAATTGTATTTTAAATATGAAAACATTACTAACATTGAAATTACTGATTATAGTTAATTGCTAAGAATTATTTTTATAAACTATCGTTTTACATTGACAATAAATAGCATCATAAATTTTCTAACCTCAAACATGACCCTCACGTTAGGCGGTAGGCTCAACCTCTCTCCATTAGGCAAGGTCAACAGTTTGTTATCGTCGAGGACGGAATTTAGATTTTCTACCCATTCCGGATCAACGTCACCATCAAATATAATCCATTGACGTTTGTTGATTTCACCACGCACATTGTCTATGATTTTCCTAAAACAAAAATGCACAAGTTATCGTATAATGTTTATATTATCCTTGTGAAATTCTGCTGAAAATTACTTCTTAATTTTGGAAATATATTACCAAACATTACTGACCTTAAAATGTGTGTGAATAGACCATCTGTCCACTCGCGTGTATTGGGATCCAACACTCCATAAAGAGCTTCTTTGGACATGGCTTTGGGATCTATAACATGGGCTACACCTTCAACACCTTCGAATCTGAACAACAGAAAAGTTAAATTGAGTTAAAATACACGATTTAACACCATTAACTACGGCCAAACAGTTATGTCGTAAAGCTTGGGTAAGTTGAAATGATTTTTTAACAAATTGTTAAAAACTTAATTAACTATTTTAAATTTGATCACAATAAACTTGAATGCTTGTTTATTTTAATAATAGCTTTCAAATGGCAAATAGCTTTCTCATACAGAAAATAAGATTTAAATAATTGGTCACTAGTGTCATAAAGGATAAAAAATAAAAACCTTTCTAATGCCTTAAGTAAAACCTTCCAGGCTGTGGACTTCCCGCTGCCTGAAGATCCGACCATCATCAGACCGTGGTTCAACTTGCAGATCTGGTAGAGCTGCAGTACCTGTATATTGTATTGTTGATAAAATTATCAGTACAGCATTTTAATTCAATTAGGCAAAAGTGAAAATATCTCTTATCATATGAAACAATAATCAAAGAATGATATTCTATTTTCACTGAGATGGTTTTATTAGTGCATCTATTATCAAAGCCCAAAAAAACACAATATTGTAATTTAAAACATTTTGAATATGCAAATTAATAAACAATTATTTCAACCCGATAACGGTTTTTTCTAAGCCATCTCAAATAATCCCATAAAGTAGTAAAAAATAAATTTCAAAACAAAAACATCGACCATGCAAAATGAATCAATATTTTACTATTTCAATGATAGTGGTTTTAAAAAAGGCAATGCATGGGGTAAAAAAAAATAAAGAAACAAAAAAAAAATAGATGAATTGTAAAAATATTCAACTAAGCGATATTAACCCTTTTACTCTCAGACCACCGAACTATCGGGGTTATAAGGAAATGCCATATGTGTAGATGTTTCAACTATCGATGCATTGACACTAGTTAAAAACAAATATGATTTTATAAACCTACAACAATTATCATTATTTTTCAGGTGGCACGTGTATAAAGCCATATCCATTGATACATACAAGTTTCAATAATACGAGTTGAATTTTTATATTTTAAAAAAACATTGAAAACTGTGCTCAAAAACAATGTCAGTGGCAATCGAAACCGACAGATAATTTATGACTAGAACTAAAATATGAACCGAAACACAAGTAATAAATTAAGCCATAAGTAATCCATTCATAAGTAATATACAAAGTGTTTCAGAAGGAGGCTAGTCATAAAATCAAAGCGACCCTTTTGAGACTAGTGAGGCAAGAATGGCAAAGACGATCAACATCACCATAATATACTTGATATTACGGTCAAATTTTTATGTATTTTTACAGAAAACAAATAAATAATTGTAGAAAAAATCATTAAATGACTTTTGATAGATGTTGGATATTTTGTGAACGGTATAAACATTTTTTTTTATTTATTTATTTATCTCACTGACATGCATTGAAACTGACAAAAATATATCCAGTATAGGTTTGTTTTTATCAAATAACCAACTATGACTTTTTTTACGGCAACTTCATTTTTATTAATATTCATATTTTGCACAAAATTATTTTTTGTCAAATAAATGCAATGAAATGAAGTCAATTTTTTCTGCAAAATTGGTCTGAGCGTTTTAACATACACTCTTAAAAAATCCTGGGGAGTAAAAGGGTTAAATAGTGCACTGTCAAAAAACGAAAAATATAAAGGTATGGAAAATTTAATTATAGGGTACAAATAAGCACCAAACAGTTGTGAAAATACATTAAAAACATTGTGGGGGCTAAGAATTAATTTCACATATTGCTGATCTAGTTTAGAAACAGAAATTATTTATTATGATAATAGTGTGATTGTATGTTTTAAACAGGGCTGCTTAGTCAGAGTCTTGATTTATGGTGATTTTGTTGAATATAATGCAGTATGTGTAAAGGTATACGAAAATATATCTTGTCACACCGGTTGGTAAAATTATGAATCGAATGAATCACAGGAAAATTTTTCAACTTGTGAAAATCGGTGACGATGTGATGTTTTTTTAAATAACTTCACAACATGGTTTGATCAGAATTGAAACCCAACAGTTCAAACTTGATCATCAATATGTATATTCTCACAGCATAACACAACTAATACACAATACAAAAAAGCGATGTACATATTTATCGAAGTACAATTGTGGCACAGTACATATTATCAGCTGACTGACCTTTTCTACCCATGTGCTATCCCTAATGAAGTCCTAAGTAATGTCCGTCAAGATAAAGATGCAATAGAGAAAGACAAAAGAACAAATATATATACGGTTCAATAGAATGCTTGAAAAATACTCTCTCTCGTAAGTCTCTTAAAATATTGTGAAGTTTTATAATAAAAAATATTTCTTATAATAGATACACCAAATTAATAACATGTATAAGTTACCTGTGATCCTTTTATAATAGAAATTACTGTCATAAATCATTGGATTGAAAAATGAATTGAATAAGATGATTATGCCTAGCATATGAATACACAACAGTATAATTTCTAGCGCATAACTATACTTATAATATAGCCATTTTTATATTACGTGACTAGAAAGTGAAATTTATTTGGACAATATCAAATTTTGTGAGTTTCTAAAGCACGAAATGATGAATATGAGACGTTACCTTTTCCATCCAAGCTCCGCCTTGTTCATCACCTTCTCCGCAGACAAGGAACTCGTCCGCGCATACTTTTCTGATTTCATTCTTCAAGCCTTAAAAAGAAAAAACAAAAAATAAAGATTACTCTCAAAGAAACATATATGAATACATCCTTCATTTTCAATTCAATGAAACATTCGTGAATCACTGACTCTTAATAATATGGAAATTACCTGTCATCTCGGCACGGGTGTATCCCACATTCGGGAAGACATCGCTGAGGAGTGAGAACAGCAATGGAATATCTTCAGCGACCAGTTTAGGAACCATAGTTTCGCACACACTCTGAATTAAAATGTCTTGCTCTGGTAGTGATTCTGCAATGGATGCTTCGTCAACTGTTTGTTCACCGCGGCTAATCATAGTCTCCTGAAATCAGTGCGAACAAATTATCATTACATGATAATATTAACACACAATTATCTCCTAAGCACCATGCAACACGTTGATATACTGAGTATGTTTCACGTTGTAAAATTTCTAGTGTTGTTGAATTTCAATTAGCTCTAAAAGCAGGTATACATGGGTTTGATTTGATTTTTTTTAACTTTTGGTCAAGTTTTTCTACAAGTCAATTAGTGAGAATGGCACTTCTACTCAGAAATGATTTGCAACAAAAGGTGTGTGAAAGTTAGGGAATAGGTACTCTTAAAATATACAATATGCATTCATCAAACAGCAAATGATGTACTGACCTTAATTTTCATGATTCTGTCTCTCTTGACGTTACCAGCTGAGACGAGGACAGATTTGAGAGCTCGTAGACCAAAATCATAATGAGATTGGTTTGAAAGCTGTTCATCACATAATCTGTAAAGAACAAATGCACTTTAAGTAACTATTTTATTTATGGGATGTGTATTATCTACTATTCTTCTTCTATTGATGTCAAATTCTATCGCGTTTCACAAAGATATATAAAATTGGCAAAATTAAAACATTTGAGACTGTAATAAAATTAAAAAAAAAAAACAGAGCTTAAATCTGAATACATAACTTCTTAGGAAATACAAAAAAAAACAATTTATTAGTGGTTTGTTTTCAACTAAATAAAAAACTTACTTGAAGAATGGTACAATTTTGCATGCCAGTTTTTCGGCAGTTCTAAATCCTTGACTAAACAGCATGACCTCTGCAATCAGCTGTCTATCCGGTGATGTCATCGCTAAACTTCTGAAGAGTTTTTTAAGGTTATCAGGCAAATTGGAACGACCTGCATACCCCGGATTCATAGTGATGAAGATAGCCATGTCCCGAGACACGCGAACTTGTTTGCCGACTAATTCAACAGCAATGGATGCTAGAAAGAACGGTAACATTATTAATTTCTACGTAAGTAATTTATATTATGTATGTTATTTATGTATCTAATTGCCAATTCCATGGTTGAGTGGTCAAGGACATTAGCTTCAGTTGTGCTGCTCACGGATTTGACTCCCAGCACAGCACAGATGGTTTCATTAAGAAATTTTTCACTAGTTTTATGAATATCTATTCAAAGACATGGATGTCAGTGATCACTAAAATTACTTCTGACGAGTTCTCTCCTAGCCCTATCCTTTTATCCCTAATCTCTTTGAAAATGAGAGGTTGAGAAACTAAATAATAAGAAGTATAGATTTTTTTTATTGAAATAAACTATTATGAGTTTATTTCAATAACTACATTGTGAGAGGCCATCCGTTATGCAAAAGGATATACTTACTTGTGCTGTTGTCACCTTGATCTTGGTGCAATTTGAGCGCTTCTTGAATGGTTTGCACTTGCTGTGAAACGGCTGATAACATTCTCTCTTCAAGGCGATTGAACTCATCAAAGCAACCCCAAGCACCGACCTGCCAATTTCAAATAATAATACATCACTGTAGATTCCACATTCATATAGTTGATGGAAAAACTATTTGATATTATAATCTGCTTCTTACCTGACACAATCCCACAAAGATACGTCCCATAGCTTGAAAATCAAATGTCTCATCACAATTGAAAACGAGAACGAAACGCCCTAACTGGTTTCCTAAAGCTTTCACTGACTCAGTCTTTCCTGTACCCGCAGGACCTAGGTGGACAGAGAATATAATGAAATAATAATTTAAACAAATTTATCAAATCTGTATGAAGCGTTTAAGCAAAGATTAAGAATAAAAACCATACCAAATGGAGAACCACCGAGCCTAGCCTCCAACGCTTGGGTCATAGTAAGGTAGCATCTGTCAGTTAAGGGTGTTTGTACAAGACGATCTTGAACTCCGAGGTATTCAAATCCGTACAGGAATTTAGCATTTGCCATATGAATGGTTAGCTGCTGCAGAACCTGTGACAAAAAAAAGAATTGTGAAATAATCAAGAGATGTACTTAACTGTTGCTGAAATACACAGTGCATGTTTAATGTGTCACTTACGTCTGGATTCCTTGAATCAAAATAGCATCTCATCTCGCAAAGCCATTCGAAACTCCTAGGAGATGAAACTTCAGCTGCAATCAAGCGGCGAGTTACAGTTCTTTTGTGAACAAACTCGTTAATCTGTGGATATAAAATTTCAATAAAAATCTGTGATTTCTCATTTAAATTATTGAATATTAGATATTTAGTTCTCGAAAATGTGCAATTGAATACTATACATAGCTTATTATGATTTTTTTATACCAGTAAATGATTATTGTTATAGGTCAATGACAGATAATATGTGCATAAATGACCGAGTTGTAAAATATTTTAATAATTGTTTTCAATGTGAATCTTAAAAATCTATCAAAAATATTAATCTTCATTTTAAAATGACACTAATGACGTATTCAGTAAAGAAAACCATACCAAATGTTCCAACTTCCTTCTCCTCAACGGAGGCTGCTCTTGTAAGACACTGTCGGCTAAAACGTTCAAAGTAGCTTCGACTTGTTTTAAAGCGGGACCCAGGGCTCCTTTTTGCGGCACACCTGCTGTACCGCTAGCTTGCAAAGCCGCTTCCACCTCTTCAGACCACATTATTTGAACAGCCAGAACTACAATTTGGGCCTGTAGAATTAAGACAAAACAAATCCATTATATATTATGAATCAATGGACAAAAAACTTTCAACTGTCAAAATCAAGTACGTTTCACTTTCCATTGATACCAACTGTTCAGTAGGACATGAAAACTTGCATAAAACTATAATTACATTCCAAACAAAAAAACTTTATATCAAAATGAACCAAAATTAAATAGATCTTAGCAGGCATTTTTTTTGTTGTAGAAATAATCACAATTCTGTTTAATACCTGGTATTTATCGCACCATGCCATGAATGCGGAAGGATCTATAGCGCCATCTTTGAATTGCTTTACGTCAGCAACAGCTTCCTTCAGGCGACAAGCAAGTGTTACACGCATTTCTCTCTCCACCATAGTCAACCATTCGTTTATCTTGGGATGCTCCACTGTGTTAACAGGGGTTATGAATTCCACCTAAGAGGTAAGAAGATATGATGAATAGGTGACCTAAGATCTAAAAGTTTACAAAAATTAAGTCATTTTTGTTACTCACCTCTTCTCCTTCTCGGGACGCAATTCCATTGATGATTGTATTATCTTCGTTTAGCAAAATAGCCGCAACTCCAGCAAACATTTTCTTGAAGTGTTTTTGAAGGCGAGCAACATTTTTACTATTACCAATAATTTCCAGTAAATCTTCATCACCCACAAAGTAAAATCTATAACCAGGAAAATCAGTTTGGTAAAAAAAACAATTCATTTTGTCGTAGGTTTATTAACGCAGATTTATAATCAATCCCTCTCAATTAATCTCTAACATTATTTGGGCCCATTAGAGGTGAAGCGAGTCAAGTGGTATTTTAGAAAAAAATAAGTTAGATGCGTTGTAATATTCTACACGTCCTAAAGTAAAGTAACCGTTAATACAAATTACAATAGTGTTATCTCTGTAAAATAAAAATATGCAATCCACCAAAGCACCAAGTAATTAGTACTTGAAAGTCCAAGAAAAAAGTTTTACCATTTTACTAGTTGGCTTACTTCACTTCTAATGGGCCCATTTGTCAGACCAGCATCTGTATTTTGATATTATAATTAGCTACGTATAATAAAAAATGGAGGCTGGTGGATTTATCATTAGAGCAAACTTTTCAGTTACCCCGTTTACTCAAAACAGTATTTTTTTTAATATCAACCTATGCAGTATGCTGATGATGCACCAAATTACTAAAAAGTTTTACAGTTGGTCGAAAGAGGTTGTTGCCATATGGCAGCGGACACTACTTGCCTAGGGAAACTGGTTCGTTCACGCTCCAAATACTCCCCGAGAGCCTTTTGAATTTTGCCCAACAAGTCGGCTAATCTTTCCAGTGACCTTTGAACACCGGGGATGTTCAGGACGTCCATCACCATCGGTGACTTGGATACTTTCTTCATTAGGCCAAGGAATTCAGAACTGTTGAAAATAACAGACAATTTATATTACCGGCTGTTACTAATTGTGACACTTATTTAACACCTTCAGACTTTTCAAAGCATTTCAGACTTCAAACAAACTCGAGGACATTGAATTTATTATTAAATTAAATTTGAATCTTTTGCAGAATTCTCCATAGACAACTCTGTAATTTATATGTGCATGATCGAATTTGTCATTGAAGAATTTAATAATTTTTCTGAAATTATTCACAATTGCAAAGTTGAAAGTGGAAGATCATTATTGTTATTGTAACACATACAAACTGGACGACTTTGTGTAAAAATCTTATCTCAGTCGTAAGTCATTTTGTAGAAAATGATTATAAATTTCGTACCTGATACTCTGGAACCGAGAAGTCTCAACGGGCAGCAAAGCTTTGATATCAGCACTGCCCGAGAAAATTCCTTCCAAATAAACCCAACGACGTTGAACATCGATCCATACATCAAATAGACCGTTTATTCTGTTAAGCTTTTCTTCCCAGGTTAGGGCTTCTTCTTCGAATACCTATCAAGCATACAAATGAACCGATTACTATTGATCATTATAGAAAAATAAAATACACACATATTCTAACTATATTTACTGATAGTCGACTATAGAAACTTGCAGAAGTGAAAATATAGAACAGTGTTAGATTTACTATTGAAAGTAAAGTGACAAAATGAATTTGTCTTTGGTGCACTCTTTTGAAAATTGATTTTCAGATGGCCATGTTGATTTAATGGACTAAAAATAATGTTATGAATGAACCTTGTAATAGGGTGAAAGCTTCATGGCGGCAACAGAATTAATATGCTCTTTAACTTTGTTGAACAAATCGTCCCATCCTCGGATGATCTTGCATTTATTTTGATAATTGATCAAATCCAGTTCGTAGCTCTGCCAAGACTCGCGAACCTGTGAGAAAAATAAATCGAGAGTTGGCAAATGAAAAAATATTTTTAGCGCTTTTTTACAAAGTAACACTTCGTGTAAATATTTGAAAAATCACCATACCTGTTTAAGAAATTCTTCCAACGCCATTTCTCCTTGAGCGACCAATATTACATCTTTAACAATATGTTCATTTTTCAGTAAATCAGCGTCCCAAACTTGGCCCAGAGTTAAATCGGCGAGTGCCCAATCGACTCGCAATTGACGACACAATTGTTTCCAATGACGTTCTTTCAATGCGTCAGATTTCAGTTCCACAATAGTCATGTTCACCTAAAGAAGTTAAAATGTTGTATAAATGAAAATTAATAATTGACAAAACCATTCCATAAACAAACACTATGAAAAAAAATCAAATTACCTTAGTATAAGAGTGAAGTAGTTTCCGGACATATTCGAAACTTTCATACATACGCAGACGCGCAGGAAGTTCTTTCAGCTCTGTGAGCATCGCTTCAAGGTGTTGCCTATAAAAATAAAAATATTTGTTATTTATTGACATCAAGAAAAATATTAATGTTCCAAAGTAAAAAAAAATCTTTTTATACCTCAATTTTCTAGGCTGCACAGACAACCATGGTTTTTCTCTGGTGTCATCGATTTGAGCCCAAACTTTGCTTAAAGAAGACCAAACACCGCGCAAGTCTTGGAGTTCTTCTAGTGCAACTGCCATACGCTCCGATGATGCGCTGCCTGCTGTTTATGATAAAAAAAATATGTTTAAAAAAAACATGCGAGCAGAAAAGGATTCCATTCATACTTTTCATCATATGGGCATTCAAAATTAACACTGTAGTTTTTTACCTGTATCATGCAGTTCCAGGGCTTCTTTTGCTTTAGCTACATTATCTCTCTCGTCTTTGAGTCGAGCGTATCGCGATTCTGCCAACTGCAAACGTTGCAAAGCGTCTTCTGGCCTCGTCGATCCTCCAGTTGGTTTTCCTTTTTCCCATTCTGCGAGAAACTCTGTCGTTCGAACTTCCACGGCTTTGTCTTCGGCAACAATTTTTTGTTGCAGGGATGCAACCTTAAAGAAAATAATCATTACTGTCAGCATACCTTCACAACTGAGAAATATGTAATTCTAATGGATTTTTTTTTTTTTTTAATTGATCATTTGCGGGGAAATCAGTTACAATTTTACCTGTGTTTGAATGGATGAATCTTTCCTACGCATGATTTCATTAAATGCACTCCATTCACCTTCGATGTTATCCACGTGGAGCCAGGTAGTCGGAAATTGGAATCTGGGAAAATATTTTTAATTTAAATGTCTTTTCTTTATAAACATTCTTTTAAAACAAATGGGATAAGATTAGTAGGATCAGAGATATATGAAAGATAAAAGATACAAATAATACATAAAGTTGAATATAAATATTAATGTCAAATACCTCTGTCTTTCCAGGATTCTTTGAGCTTCTCTATATGTGTCAACCTGCCTCTCCCAAGCGATGACTTCGCGCTTTAATTGCTGGACATAAGTAATAAGACCCACAGCGTCACTAGTGGACGCTGCCTCTGTGTAAAAAAAAAAAGAATGAAAACAAGACAGCTAAAAGAGACTATTTTTTTAATATTAAAATCAAAATACTTAGTCTTACCTAGTGACTGATTCTCCAGCTGAGCCCTGGACTTGGCCAATTGGGAGTGGAATCCTGTCATTTCAGCTCCCAAAAGAGATCCGAACTTGCCCAGCGCCTCTTTGTGCCAAGCGTCATACTTCAGAGTAACCTTTGATTGGACTTTGGCAAAGTCAATCACAATTGGACCATATTCTCGACGAGTATCAGATGTGTCAAATGTGGTTCGAGATTTCCTAGGAAAATGATCAATTTTGAAAAAAATATATAGACTACGTATAGTCAGAAAATATGACTTTCTAATATCGGAGATCGATCATAGATATAAAACTGCATATACAGTAAATTCCAAAATATTTAAAATCTAATCATACTTGATGTCATTCAAACACTTGATCCACAGTGAGACGTCTTCTCCAAGTTTTCCGTACAGATTATCAGCTTGCAAATCCCACAGAGCTTGATACCTATAAAAAAAAAACCAAAATTTTAAATATCATAAATATATTATCAACCAAAAAGGAGATAATGAATATGGATAAACAATATTAATAATAGTAGTCTTTACCTAAGCCATTCGTCAACGTAAGCCCTGACTTCAGAAACCTTATTGTCAATGGCATCGTAAGCTTCTTCTAGCGGAGCAGTTCCTCCAGGTAGTTTAGTCAACAGGTTTCTGTATGTCTGCGCTGTCGGCCGAGCAAGTCCCACTTGATACCTTTAGATAAAAAATAAATATTGTTATACAATTTCACAACACAATAATATATAATTTTAAATAAGAATTAATAGTGACAGTACCTGGAACTCTGCAATCTGTGCTGCGATGTTACAACTGCTTGCCAGGCAAAAAGTTGTTGCATGATCTGGAAACGTGCTTCCTCGAGCGATGGGAAAAGATACATCTGCTGGTTTGTGATACGAACTTCATGTACAACACGAGCAATCTAAAAGATAACAGTGGTTTTTAGTCACTAGCCAACAAGGATGGAATAAAAAATAGTACTTTGCAGTTAGCACTGCACAATCGTGAAACATGCAGTTTTTTGGTTGATATTAAGTTTAAAAGATAATATTCTTACCGCAAAATTTCAAAACTACTAATATTATACATACAACAGGTGGCAGTGCCGAAGACAGACAGTTAAATCAAGCAAAATATATGTATTGATAATATGTGGGGCAATCATTCATTAATATAGAGAACACCAAGTCAACTTACTGCAGGATCTCCTCCTAGTTTATGAGTGGGCTGAGCGGGTGCGTCAGTATCCATAGACAAGTCAATCTCCTTCGCCTCTCCGCGGAGTGCTTCTGTCCACGCCTTCACACCCGCCTGAAGACGGACACCAAGGCTCTTTTCAACCTGAACAAAAAAATTACTATTAGCACAAAAATTAATTTATCGTTATGTAAGAGATCATAAATGTCCAACACATCTTTAAAGGTCCTCGTACTCCACATATCATACCTCCTCATCCAAACGCTGAACCCAAAGATGCAAGTTAGAGTACTGTCGCAGGGATAAGTCATCAACGGCATGTTGGATCTTGCCAAGGATATCGGCCAATGTTGCCGCACTGTACGGACAAGTCTCAATAGATCTCACATCTACTTCAAGTTGCTCTTCGACAACAACGAGGTCTTCAACCTACCGAAGAAAGCAATGCAATGAAATAATTGTCGACAGAAATTGAATGAGCATAAGTTAAAAGTGCAATTATCATCGATTACGGTACCTTTTCTTGGAATGAGACGACTACTTCACTAAGTTTCTGCACGTACGGGTCGAGTTTGTAAGATTCCCACACGAGTCCCATTCCCTCAGATATCAAAGCTAGTACATCACGTCGCAACCCGGCAACCAATGGTACAATTGAAGCTTTGTCGTCAATCTGAAAATATATACAAAAAAAGAAAATTAAATTAACTAAACATATTATTAAATACATACAATACAAAGTAACAAATGAAACATAAATAAGCAGACATTAATGAAGGATATCAAAAATCCAACTCAATTATTTGTTAATGAAAAAATGAGCTTACAAATTTTATTGTGTTGTTTCATCACATTTCTTTTTAAATCTTATTCAGGACACATAATATTGTTCAAACAATCAAAAAAAATAATGCGAAAAAAGCACGCATTAAATTACTTATAGAGATATAGCATTTAAGAGTTATTAAAAATTACAATTGCAATTTATTAGATACAAAAATATGGGAACAAAATTTATGATTGCATGTATAAATGAAAAAGCCACATGCTATAGCACGCTTATGAAAGGTGCATGCGATGTATCTTTCTTGCTCGCTCAAATAATATATAGTAAAAGGTGTGAGTGAAAAAACACATGGGCAAACTGCGATGAAGATAGAAGAATTCACTGCACGCCAACAGCTTATGATAACTGAGGCTATAGGCACTATCTAGTCCACTCTGGACACTAAACAGGCAATCCAGAAAAATTATTCTCCTGTAATGCACTTATTTATCATTTCTCATTCAATTTCAATACAATTTAAAAATTTGCACAGCAAATTTTGGCAAAGTCCATTCAGGACAATCGCAAGACAGATTGGAATAAGCAGTTTTTGGAAGTAATACTTCAATAAACCAATTATAACATGCAGCTGGTAAAGAAGAAAAATTTTAATAAACAATTGAAACAATGTATTATTCGATTGATAATATAAATCTTAAAGTTCAAACCATTAGCTGACTGAATAGAATTCAATTTAATATAAAATAAAAAGCATAATTTTCGAATCTATTTAAAAGCAACATAAATATCATTGTTTCCCTGGAGAAACAATGTTAAAATTGATTCTCAAAGGTTGATCAAGAATCAATTGGCCCATTTAAATTTTTCATGAAAACAAATATAATTATATTATGTGCAATTTAATCTAAAGCAGCTCTGCAAATAAAAAGCTATTCGTAACATAGTAAAAGAAAGCTCCGATCTATTCTACTATATATAGTAAAACACCCAACACGACTTATGGTTGACATTGTCATCGGTTATAGATAGACATTTGATATGATGACCACTACTGGCTACGTACCATTACTGTAATTTATAAAGCATCAGATTAGTGTTTTGGTTGATTTTAATTGCAGTGCTAATTACAGGCAGTTAAAACTGCCGTGATAATCTCATGCGACTTAGAGACGAGATTTAAAATAAAATGTTTAACAAATTAATGATAGCAATACATCATTCATTTATACTGTTCATTTTTCAATTAAAATGTGTAGGAAATTCATCAATTTTAATATTAATAAAAATGGTCACGAAGTCAGTTGGATAATATAATTATTTGAATGTTTATTATAATAATGTATAACTTTTGATTTTTCATAAGAAAACCCAATGTAATTAAACTCCTTTCATTATTGGTTATTTTCTATATTAGCAACAGAACAAAAATCCAACAATTTATTTTCCGAAATTCAATCAAAATTAAGTAAAATTGATAAAAGAAGTGAAAAGGAATCAATGAATACTCAAGTCTAATGAAAATCAGTGAAATAAAAAAATCTGTATTTTGAGTAGGAATTTATTTATCAAACAAAACATGCGAGAATATAAAATGTCCGCGTGAAATATTTTATATTGAACTCTCTAGATTAAATGCTAAAATGGCAGTGGTCTTGTTTACAGTGCATATTGAATAATTTCCTCTTCTCAGAGAGCGAAGCATGCATTATTCACTATTAATGCGAGTCGACATGCAAAGCTAACGAATTTCGTGTCACCAGTCAAATTGTTTTATATAAATCTACCTTATTAATGTTCCTATTGGTGAGCTGGCAAAAAGAAATAATTTGTTTTTGCATAAAAAGAATTATTTCACACTAATTCTCACAATAATAAAACACACCACTACATTTCAATTTTGTTAGTAAAAACGAAAACAAAATAAGGTTCAATAAAACAGAATAGTAACACATGTGTGTAGAGTAGAAATTGGGAAAACTAGGTGCTCACAAATGTTTGATAAATCAATGGTGGTGCAATTTGTGTTTCTGATATCAAACTTCAAATGGTAATAATATAAATAATGATGTCGTAATTTAGTATATGGTGGTTTTACCCAAAAACCCACCTCTTTGGATAAAATTGTTAATCAACGAAAAATATTCCAACAAGTATTTTACAGCACACACTCTTGTAGGAATGCAAGTGGATTACTAAA
This sequence comes from Himalopsyche anomala, assembly GCA_031772345.1. Taxonomy (NCBI): domain Eukaryota; kingdom Metazoa; phylum Arthropoda; class Insecta; order Trichoptera; family Rhyacophilidae; genus Himalopsyche; species Himalopsyche anomala. Next base: position 14,585,596 of record CM062823.1, read on the forward strand.
GCAAGATCAGTGTATCATTTTACAACAGTAGACTTACAAAATCATTTATAAGATAATATGGATGTTATGTTTGATAGAATGTTTTCATTGGTGCCCAGTGTTAAATAGGAATTATTAAAACGTCACATGCATAATTAATTACCTTTTCCAAAGTCCTCTCATACGTGCGAACACTCTCGATCAAAGATATAGCAAACGGATAAAGTTGGTTGGCCTGATGAGCCTTATTCACGATCGCCAGTGGGACTCTACAAATAAAATAGTTTCAATCATATACATAGATGCATTCCACATTTAAGAAAACCTCACTGTCAGCGCAATGTCATAAAAAAAATATATAAATATACCTGAATCCTAAATTCTTCAAGTTGCGGACCTCTTTGTAGAGAGTAATGATTTCCGGTAGAAAGTTGACTTTTAATTTGAGGACATTTCCACCGCGGCCGGAACGAGCACGGACCGATTCGATCGCAAATATACGACCGGACACTCCGAGATTTCTTTGCTGAACCTGAATTAAAATATATGTATTTCAGTAATTGCTGAGTAATGTCTTTCAGTGAAGAATCAGAACAAGTTTAACAATTTAGACTGACATATATATATAATACGTTTGACTTTTTACCTTTCTAGCCCAATCATCAAACACTTCCTGGGTGTTCAATTTCAAACGGAAACTGTCACCGTCTGCTTTCAATTTCTGACCTTCGATATGATTCTCCCAACCTTTACCTAAAAAAACAAATCTTTATATAACAGGAAAGACATTTTTCTCCTCTGAATTTAAATAGGAAGAATTTATTTATCAAGTCTTACCTAGTACATCTTCAACGCGCTTCAAGTACGTGGTGAGCTGGTGATCAATCTGTTTAGCCCAGATGATGGAACCGGAAACAGGTGGTAAATCACGCACCAGAGAGAGACGGCAGCATTTGCTTTGAGGGTATTGAACCTGCAATAATTCAAATAATTATATGAAGCTGATTCTCCTTTTTAAAGATTTAAAATTGCTGATATGACTAAAAAAGCACATTACCTTGAATTTCTCATGCAAAGCCTCGATGTCATCTTTAACTCTCTGAATAAGCTGAGTCTGGTATTCTCTGATGGCACCTCGAATGTGCGGCCGAACGAAAAGCGCATTAAAGCGTGAAAAGATTCTGAACATTTCGTTTGCATTCTTCGCAGTTCCGAGTTGGTCACGCAGATGCGCTGTGATACGAGTTTCAACACGATCTGAAAATAATATGTGTATATTTTAATCATTTATATGAATCTTTTTAAATGAGAAATAACGAGCCGCAGTACCAAAATTTACACCTGCTAATTAAATTTCACAATAAATTCAAATTATTTTTTAAATGTTACTAACCAATTCTATCCTCATATCGTCGAACAGCTGCTTCCCAAGCATCACATCCCTCGCGTGATATGTCCAAGCATTCTACTTCCTTAACATTCTCATATGCCAAGTTTACCTGTGTGACGAAAATATATTGAATAAACAAATATTTTTGTTGGAACGAGTTTGTTTTGAGAGTGGAAGTACCTTTGTTCAAGCTGGCTATCTGCTAGGTTTTACCAAATCACGTGCTGCAGTGTATCATAAGTTCACTAATGGAATCTTGGCTTATCTCATGCCAAGACTTTAGTGAGTGGTATAATTGCTACATTTTACTAGAAATGGAGTATGCAGAACGCTGTGTATTTAGATTGGCAAGTCAGAAAATTTCTTAGTGACCTGATACCAAAGATTATTGTTATTGCTTGGGTACAAAACAAGTAATATGTAGGCTTAGAATAGAAGGCAACGAGAAACCATTGTCATTAACGTTCCCTTATAACCACTTAGTCTTTCATAGTAAAAATTTACTGTTGCACCTTTCTTTCTTCACATGCTTTTCATTTAAAAAACCGATATTGGCCCTTCATGCTTTCATTGTTTTCATCAATGTCAAAATAGAATTACTTTCAAACCTATGGGACGTTTAATTAAAACTGAAAAATATATTAAAATATGTTTTGGAAGACATATTTTTACTTTTGAGTAAAACTTTATGATGGAAGATTGTATATAGAAGTAAAAACGCACCTCAGAAATTGCATTAGCATCAGCTGCATCCATAGGCAAAGCACCTCCGACTACAGTCTCTACTCCCTGGCCTGCAACAGCTGGTGGAGCTGACACACGAGGACGCAATACCTGCAGGACATCACATGATTAAACATATTTCCCATTTTTTTAATTATTTCAAAACGTACATCAATTTCAAAAAAAACTCAAAAAACCAGATAATGTTTAAAAATATAAAAACACGTGGAAACGCATTTCATTATATAATCGTTTGGTACTGTTACAGTTTCTCCTCTAATTCTCTGATACAGTTCAAAATAAGTTGATAAAAATATCCAGACGTGGCAAAAAGGAGATAAGTTTCTCATGTTATAATTACTCTCAACATGACAGTCCTGAGTTGTTCATGCTGCCTTCTGAACCTGCGCATATGTTCCATGCGGCCTTGAAGTTTCTTGTGCGATGGAGAAACTCGCCACACCATTTTCAAATGCTCATCACGCTTCTTTTTCACAATGTCCCTTAAATCAATAATATCAATTCATTAGTTACATATTTATGAGACAAATCAACCATTTGTATATTACATATTACAAAGCTTTGCATAGACATTATATACTTATACATAAGGAACACAGTATAAACAACTTAGGTGAAAAACATGCAAATATAAGGCACTCATGGTGACAAACACCCTGAGTGGTTAGAGTTAATATTCTTATTTTTCATTATTCATTACATAAGAATAGTGATAGTAAAATTGTACAAATTCAAATAATTGTAATTGCTTTGAATGTTTGATTAGTGGCCTATTTTCAATTCATGAAAAAAAACAATATCACTATGTCTATCCATACCTCAAAAGACCTTGCAACTTTTCAAATTCATCATCCCAACAAGAGAAAACTTCGAAACATTGCCCCATCACTCTTTCGAAATCTTCAAAAGGAATATGCATTAAGCGGCGAGTACCGAGAACCTAAAAGGAAAGTGTTAGATCCATTATACCTTAAAATTAACTGAAATTCTAGCAAATATTCCATAGGTTATGATAAGTAATTCAAATAAATAATAATCTACCTTCAACAACTGTTGTCCTAAGTCTCTGGAAATTGCTTCAACAAGCCTTAGACCTCTTTGAATGGGATACTTAGTTGATCTGATCTTACGGAGATGGGAGAAAATCTGCTGGACAGCAGCCCTAAAGACAACCATCATTTTCAAAAATACGTATAAGTATAATGCGACGTTAGATTAATTAGAAAAAAAACAATAACCTTATTTAAAATCAAATAGACACAGCATCAGAATACAAAACAAGCATAGCAAATTATATTTTGCACTCAACAAAACATTTAGATGTGTCTTTCTTTTGATTCTTATCCATCGGTATGTCATGTTGACAGTCTAATAAAAAAAATATGGGCCTATATATATATAATTGATAAATTATTCAATCATTCTCACCTTATACGGTCTAACTCGGTAGCGCTAAGCAAATCGTTGATGGGAAAATCCTTCATTAATGGATTATAATCAGAAACAAGAGCTAAAGCCTGTTTGAGTCCAGTGTCCGTGTCAAACGATACTGTAGCATGGAAACGTTTACCGTACTTTAATATCTCCAGAGTTAAAGCAACCTGAAAAACAAATCATTGTAATATACACCAATGCTACAATGGATTACTATGTTAATTGAGTTATGGCAATAAATTACAATCATTTATATTAGTACCATGACAAAGGAACATCACCATACACAAAAAAAAGTCAGAATGAGTACAATGCTAACAAATGCTTTTTCAAAATGGCAATCAATAAACAATAATCACAAAAACTGTGTTGTAAATAAGCTGTTTTCAAAAAATGTATTTACATTTTAATTTTTGAAGACAAATTAAGCCTATTTTGCAACGTTTTGTGACACAGTGATATGACAATCCCATCAAAATATGCTTCAAAATTGAATGTGCAAGTAAGCCCATTGAAAAATTACTTCTGAAATAATCTACTTACTTCAACACTTTCTCTTTTTTCTTGTATACGATGGAGTGCTCTTTCCAAGTTTAGCCAGAAAGAAATTTCTTGAAGTGCTGTTCCATTAGAGGGGTCTCGGTCTAATTTGGTCACCTGTTAACAAATAAGTGTTTTGCAAATCTTTAGTTGATCATTTTAAACAATGATGATTGTCAAATTATGCAAGGAAAAATTTCAGACCATAAAATTTGGTAATTTTAGCACTACCTTCTGTATCTCCTTGATCCAACGGTTAACACCATTCTGCAGTTGATTAAGGAAGCTTGAGTCTTCAGCTCTATCTCCAAAGTCAGCAACCCTAGGTTTGCGATTCTCATCAGCGCATCTAAAAATTTTGAAAATGTTTAATTATTTAAAGGCAGTACAGTGGTAACTGTAGCTATCTTTCAAGAATAAATTGATCGTAAATTTTGTCAGGTCCATGGCACAATGGTCAACGTCGTTGGCTTGCGTGATGGATCTACCGGATTCGAGTCTTAATACGGACAGCATTTTTTTTTATCGATTTCTGTTCGAAGGCATGGGTGATTGTAATGTCCAATAACTCCTTCCCAGCCTTTTGATCGTTAAATAAGAGGGCGTAGCAAGAATGATTAGTTAACCACTAATAATGTCTTGCCCTATTCTTCTATCCCTACTACTCGCATCGAAAAAGAGAGGTTGAGTGACTGAGTAACAAACATTTCTCGTAGAAATACTTCTGTTGAGATGTCTCCATTAGGAGGCCATATGCTAAACATTGGGAGTGGATATGGATTAAATATATATATATCAAACATAATATATAATAAATGATTCCAATCATTAATTGTAGTATGAACTACATTGTATGATTATTTTTTTAAAAATGAACCACCATGGATCTTCAAACTTAAAACCAGAAACTACGATTTACCTCTTAATAATACTAGCCACAGTCTGGTGCACGGGAAGGGTTATCTCAGGGATGTCGATGTTTTGCTGCAGGTGTAATAATCCCATTTCCAACTCTGCCATCTTCTTTTCAACAGATGGTGCCATTTTGTCTCCGTCTCTGCAAAATACATAAAAAAGATATCATTTCAGGTCAATATAGAATATATAAATATAATATATATTGAGTAAAATTAGTTTGTAAAAAATTATCTTGGCCATACCTGTCTGCCCTTCCACTCTCCTTCACATAGCTCTTGAAAAAAGGTGCCATGGCCTTGCTGATGTAGGCGTGCAGAGTTTCATAGGGACTACCTTCTGAGAAATTCAATAACCGCAGTTGAGAATGAACGGATTTGTCTGCTTCAACCACTGCTCCGCGCTTGACACACGCCAATGCCGCCATGCGTGCATTTCCAAAGTGCACCTCATTGGATATGTAGTAAGACACGGCATCTTTTTCTTCTTCTCCTTCCGCAGGTTGGTCGCTTTCGTCCTCTGTTGAAAATAAATGATAAAAACAACTGACCATAATATTATAATATATTTGAGTAAAAATACTGAGTAAATAGTATTTTTACATTTCATAGCATCACTTTAAAGTTGTTCACTGTCAATTCTGGAAAGGCATTGTATCAAAAATAAAATACCTTTTTTCGTACTACAGTGAAACCTCGATTTTACGTTTTCCAAGGGATCCTGGAAAAAAAACGGTAATTGCGGGAAACGGTGAATGCGGGAAAGCTTCAAATAATAATAAACAAGTAAAATCTTAAAAAAACATTTATTTATTAGTTACTTGTACATACTGTCCTTTATGCTAGTTTGTTTCTTTGTTGTTTGGCACTTTAATCAGAACAAAGACGCCTCAAACTCGCGTACTTTTCTAAGAGCGGATTCATCGATTTCTTTGGAATAGAAAAATAATTTTATTTTTTCGAAGGCCAATAATGCTTGTGTAAATGTCGGAATAGGTTCGGTATTATGGTCTTCGCCATCTTCTTCTTCACTGCTGTCATTAGTTGCATCACATAATGACTCGATTGTTTCAACGCCACAGGTAGCTAGCTCACTGTCACTGTAAAGCACTGGTACAATTTGGAGGGTAATAAACTACCTTGATGTTCTTAAGAAATGAAGTATCTCGAGGATGGGCGGCACAATCTATATATTAATACTCGATAATGTCCGAATGATTGCATGATTGTCCGCGATTTCCCCTCCCCTGCCCCTTCCCCCTCCCTCCTCACCAGCTCCGCTGACGCAATATTTTTATTCATACTAAAGACATATTTTCCCAATACACTGTTTATTATTTGACGATACAAATCGCTGAAAAAATTTCATACAAAAAAACGCCGCGACCGTGGATCGAACACAGAACTCTGGATTACCAGTCGAGCTCTCTATCAACTGAGCTAACGTCATAAATATCAAGGCGATAAAAATACATTATATAAATCAAGCATTTGAAAATGGAACGATATTTGTGATTCACAAACTGACTTCGATTGTTTTTATTCAAGATTGTGACGTCTGTCAAATATGAATGTGGTATATTTTACATAATATAGTTTCGACAGTTAAATGCAAATATTCCATGTGTGTCATATGCTGACGGCTATTAAATATTTTACTTTTTAACAGAGGGTATTTAGAATTTATCCCGATAATTTAAAAGTTTTGTATCTTTTGTTTTAAATAACGAGTAAACGAGTCTATGCTTTGGACAAGGTAAATTTATGCTCAAATAGTAATATAAATAAAGTAAGCGAAATAGTTTGATAGATTGGGGTCAACGAGATTAAAATACGGCAAAGTGAGCCAAGTTAGGATGATGGGAAAAAGTGAACTGAACCCACCCTTTTTATTGCATAATTTCAATCATTTTTTCTCTAAAATACATTGTTTATGCTTTCGATGGATTCGTCGGTATCTTTGTGGAAGTTCATTTGAATATAAAATAAAAAATAACTTAGATTATTCCACGTATTGTGCTACAAACTGTGACACGTGTTTCGCCTCTTTCAGAGGCATCCTCAGACAGACTTACTTTTACTTACTGAAAGTAAGTCTGTCTGAGGATGCCTCTGAAATAGGCGAAACACGTGTCACAGTTTGTAGCACAATACGTGGAATAATCTAAGTTATTTTGTATTACTTTTTTATGCTTATTTATTGAAAAAACTTTCACATAAAATTAAAAGTTGATGACAGTTCCCACAAAAATTAATTGAAAACGTAATTGCACTTAAAAGTCAAATGGAAAAGTTTCACCATTTTTATGTTTGGTTCCCTTAAAGACTCATATATTCCTAAAAATAAGCTCCGTTTGGTGAATTAGTGAAGTTAATTTATTCTGATTAATTTGATAAATATGCATTTGATTGTAACATGGAAAATTGATAATTTTGTTTTGATAAAATGTGCAATTAATTTATACCATTTTGCATGTGAAAAATGATTATTAGCAAACTTAAACATTATTTCAAAAATTAAGTAATTTACAATTTAAAACTGCAGGGCTGTCGATATATGCGCCGAGGTCGATTTATGCTACTATGAAAAATGATTGTTAGCAAACTTGAACATTATTCCAAAGATTTAATATTTTACGAAATTTTTGTCACTACGAAAAAAATTGTCAGCAAACTTAAACATTATTCCAAAAATTAGGTAATTTACGAGGTATATTTCTGCTAATAGGAAAACTAATTGTTAGCAAACTCAACATTATTCCAAAAATTAAATAACTTACAATTTAAATACTACAGGGCATGCTGTCGATATATGGCCCGAGATATATTTATTTTATTTTTAGAATTTCTGGCTTATTCAATAAATAGGTTTGTAATTTTCTGACTTCTTAAAAATGCAACAAAAATCCCCCCGTTGAGGTCAACGGGCTTACAGCTAGTTGTCTATAAATAGTAGTATTTTACGCCCCTGAGCACTAATTGAGGAATCGAAATTCCTCAAGAAAGCCATAAAAATATCGGTGTTCATCCATGCCTTCTTGTTGGCGTGGTATTTTACGGGAAGTGTTTTTATATTCTTAAAACATCGAGGTTTCAGCGATTTTCCTTCTTCTTCTCAGCTGAGTTTTAGTTTTCTTTATGGGTGGCGGCATTTTAGTTTCAATTTGGAAAAAAAAATGATACGAGATGTGAGGCAATATTGAACGCAACTGACTTGTACAAATCCAGCTACGCGACCAAAAAGTTTGTATGTACAGGAATAATTATTATCATGAATTTTAAACAATTCTACATTTGCATCATAAACAATAATACGCGTGTGGTGGATTTCAACCCAAAAAAAAATAGCACAAGCGTCCAATGCGTCTAACATGTACAGTGCATTCCAACGTGTCTAGACATAACACCTGCACTCGGCTGTGTCAAACTTACTTGCTGATATATGGAGAAATATGCAATAAAAACGGTCAATCAGGATAATATTTGTGACGGGACCAAAATATTTAGACGGTTTATCGAGGAAATCGGTAAATCGGGGAACGGTCAATGCGGGATTATTTAACATTGTTCTTATGGGAGTTTGACGGGACTATGAAAAATAAACGGTCCAGCCGGGAAAACGTATTATGCGAGAACGGTTGATCGAGGTTCCACTGTAATTGTAATTTGATTGTTTTCTCTCATCACAAGCATAAAAAACTAATGAAAATTTAATAAATAGCCCTGTATCGATTTAAATTTTCAATAATTGACAATGCTCGTGATGAACAAAGCCAGTTCAATTCTTGTGATTGTATCACTTTGTCAAAGAATTCCCAAATTTTAATTATGTTTGTAATTACTTTCAATTCCCATTCTAAATTTATTAATCTGAGATGACTTTTTAATTATATGTTAGATGTGTTAAACATTTTAATTTTGTGCTATTTTAGAATCACTTTTAATGTAATTGGTATTTTCTTTTCAATGCCAATTGTTGTTTATAACTGTTCATTTTTGTATAAATAACACTGTTAAATTATATTTCTTATCAGTTGATGATGCTCGTAATGAGCGAAACCGGTCCTGACATATTAAATAAAGTGGAATGAAGTACAAAGGAATATTGTGTTTTTACTAATCATAGTATCATGTTTGCATAGAGTACCAAATGTGACAAATGTCGAAACTATCAAATCTAAACTTTTAAAAAAGATTGATAGTGACCTAGATGGGTCTTGAGCTTGGGACAATCTAATTGCTAGGGCAAATTTCTTACAACTAAACTTCAGAAGCAAACATATATATTATCATTAACTTCTTCACTATCCTAAAATTGACATATTATTATAGTTTCAATTGAAAGAGTATATGAGAGTAAATAGTGTTAAGCTATTAAAGATATCTTTGATAGATTCAGTGTTAATTTTGTGGAAGTTCATTTTTAATATAAAATTAAAATCCCGAAGTTTTTTTTTTTAAAACAATGCTCACAAAAAGAGATGTTTAAGAAGCAAGTCACAAAGCACAAATTAGAAGGAAGAAAGCATGTTATAAGGATATAGCACGCATAGATTCTCTATAAAAAAAAAATCGATTTTTTTTTCAAAAACGTTGCCTAGAAAAAGTACATTTTGTCAGGAAAACAGGTTGCATTGGTTCTGTATTCATTTCGATCTTTATTTCCTTATTAGTTATAAAAAAATATTTTTTAAAATGCCGAAACATGTGCTGCTCGGGGCGGTCTGCCTCCACCACACCGCACCCCCTTTGCTAAGCCACTGTGTCAAAAAAGAATTTTCAAACCTTCCCAGTCCCCACCCTTTATTGCATATTATAAGACACATTTTCAATGGTTGAAAAATATACAAACAAAATTTAAAGCACAATTGACAGAATAGTAACAAGGTTTTGTTAAAAAAAAAATATTCATTTTTTTTGAGATGGGTGTGGTTGTTAATAATCACAAAGTTAATCAAATCTCAGGGGCAAATGAATTCTGTATGATTCCATGCAAACTTTGAGAAATCAAAATTTTCAACATTATATTTTGATAGTGCAGCATCAAACCACCCAAGTATTCAAGTTTACTTGAATATTTTTTTGATTGTGAAAACATGACCTATAATTTTAAATTTTCAAAAAAAAAAAAAACTATGCATTCACTCACTTATGTCTTGTTACTTTGCATAACAGCTAATTTATTTATGTATATTTTTTATATATGAAAATTGCATAATTGTTTGTACCTCCCAGTTTGTTGCTGCCCTACATATAAAAGTATCGAATAAATGAAAAATAAATTTAAAATGTTTCACATTAAAACAATAAAAAATCAGATTATGATAATCAATTTTTATCTCACATAACATACAATTAATGAGTGGATTGCGATTTACAAATTATAGACTACTTTTACCGAATAAACCTATTGCTGAATAAAAATTTAAAAAAACAATAATAAAAATGAATTTAATGTGTAAGTTATAAATGGATTGGTATAATAACGTAGTAGACACCTGTCACTGCTGAAAAAATTTACATATGATGATCTCATTGCATTTAATGTTATAAGGTGTATCTATAGATAATGAGAAGTCTCATTTAAAAAAAAACTAACAGTCTATAAATATTTTAAATACATATTTATACATAATATATAAATATACGTCATTATAATACACAATAGGTATAATGTACTTCATATATTAGTTGCTTAATACGAAATCTCAAAAATGTCATCTCTCCTTGCGTGTCAGATGGAGATGAGTCATAACGATCGAAAATATTTAATTTGTAATTGAGAAAAAAAATCTTACAAAACCCAATGCAGAGCAAATGTAATTTGCATATTGTAGGCGTCTATAAGTCTGGTAAAAAGGAACGCCTTTTATAACTATCGATCAATGATGTGTAACAAAAAAAAAACTATGCTTCCACACTAGTACCTTTCGAAGAACATCTCTGGATATACAGTGACGGAACCTGCGGATCAGAGAGAAACTTCTTGATGCAATCTTGGTTGTTTCTATCTTCCAGTGCAGCATTTAAAGCCGGCGGAACAATGTCATCTTCTGGCAAAAGTACCGTTGCGGCCCGACGAAGGTAGTTGGCAAAGTCTTGATAATCGACTATTGCCACCGTTTGGACTTCCGGAGCGTTCTCCGTCCCATCTAAGGAGTCTCCCATGGTGTCTTGGGAGACAAACGAGGAGTTTACACCTCGCTATTACTTAAAAGATCACTCTTTTAACTAAAATTGCACAAATAAAGTCTGACAGCGTCAACACGTTCGCAATTTTCTCATGCGAATTAATAAGTAGGTATATAAGTGACAGCCATACAGGCTATGTTGCCAACAAAAATGATGACATAAAAAAATAGTGCTTTTTTAAATATTTTTTTCTCATTCATTTACATTCCTAACGTGGAGCATATAGAGCTATCATTACAAAAGCTTTTTACGAGAATAGCTTGTTGTTCAGTTGTTTCAATTCCCTTTTTAGGAGAGCAAGGATAGAAAGATAGGGCTAGGACAGGGCTTGTGATTAACTAACCGCGCTCTTTTTATTCCGTTAATAGAGTGAAAAAGGAACTTTTTAGAAATCAAAAATATCCACGCCTTCAAACAGAAATCGATGAAACGATTGAAAAAAATGCTGTTCTTACTTGAACTCAAACCTATAAAATCCGTCACGGAAACCAACGACATTGACACTGCGCTAAGTTCCCGACAAAAATTATAATATATTATATTCAAATTCAAAAAAGTCTTAAACACTTTAAAAAATCATTAACTTTTGTTAATCTAAAATTAAACAAATACAAATATGCAACTATGTACTTAATGATAAAATGTAAAATAAAATTGCCAATTTATATGATATGATAAAAGTTTAAGTTTTGCCAAACTGTTGTGTAGCAAATCGTCTCGATTTTTTTTTTAGTGTTAATGTATTTTGCATAATGTTTTCATTTCAGTATCACTAATCAATATATTTTAAAAATCGAAAATTGTCAAAAAATATCTTTGAATCATTATTTTCACATTTCAACGCTTATATAATGGTTTAATAATAATGCATATGTTTGTGGAATGAAGAATATGACCCATTTCGATTCCATTTAGTTTTTGGAGATTTATTTCACTTTCCAACACATTGAAAAAATGATTTTCCTTTGCTAATTTAAATACTTATATGCGTTTTAATTTTAATTGTTATTACTTTTTCACGAGATAATGATTTAAAAAAATTCAATCCTTCTTTACTCGAACTTTATTAAGACCTGAGAAAAAAAGCTGCCTGAACGCCATTCCATCGTATTACTTACATGAGGAAAAAGAATGTAAAACACAAAACGTAATTTTGATTTATTAATTGATTTGGCATTTACTTGGTAGAACTCCATTATAATAGGGTAAAAATAGCAACATATTTAGTTCTACAGTTTTTTTATAATTATTAGTTGATAGCTATTTCGGCTCTCGCCATAGTTCTGATGATGGCAAAAGCCGAAATAGCTATCAACTAATAAACATAAAAAAATGTAGAACTAAATACGGTGCTATTTTTACCCTACTATTAATTTTACTAAGCTTCCTCAGCCACAGGTGGGTTTTTTAATTTTAATTCTACGAAAGCTTAGTTTTCACCAGCTGCTACAATACAATGTAAATTTGTTTAACTCTTTAATTCTCTCTTATTTGCTTGTGTTTTTTATTTTGTTGACTGGTTAGTCCGCTGTCTTAACTTCGAGATCTTGACAGAGTCAAATCACCATATCTCTGGTACAACCTGAAAGCACCAGTGGTATTTTCAAGGTTCCATGACTCACAACCATAAAGCAGCACTGTCAAGATACATGTGTTGAAAAAGAGGGTCACCATTCGCCTAGGAATGGCTGGAGCCATACTTAACTCAATGCGGACTGTCTGGGAAATGCAACTGTACATAATTAAAACCAAATGCCATTTGTTCAATGCTTGCATTCTACCAATGCTGCTTTACGAACCATGACAGCTGATGAAGACTGAGAAAAACCCTATACTGAGCATTGAGAACAGATACTTGCGTCGGATAATGGGGGTGAGGTTTTTTGATTTTGTAAGGTGTTTGGAGATTATGGAACGTACATGACAGCGCCATGTAACATCAGTTGTTATGGAGAGACGTCAGAACTGGATGTCCCGTGGTGAGGATACCTCTGAAAGTCTTTATTCTACCTGTTTCTTCTTTCAACCGCTGGGATTGTGACGTCCTGGACGACCAAATATAGTTTTTACCATGTCCGCTCCCAATGTGGAGCATATGGACCTCTAATGGAGTTTATCTCAACAGAAGTGTTTCTACGAGAACCGCTTGTTACTCAGTTGCTCAACCTCTCTTTTTCCAAAGAGAGTAGGAATAGAAGGATAGGGCTAGGACAGGACTAGTGGTTAGCTAATCGATCTCGATACGCCCCGTTCATAGGATAGGATAGGTGGAAGGGGGATATAGTATTACTCACTATCTTTCTAAAAAACAGTTTTAATTTTTTTCTATTTATTTTTATCTGATAATTTTCAAATGCAAACTTCAGAAAAAATATATTTTCCAATCTATCTGACCTCAGAAAAATAAGTCTAGGAGGTTTCAGCCTCGATATTAACTCATTAAGGTATATACAGTGCTGGATTAATATACCTAACTGAGTAAAAAAAGCGGACATCAAAGAAAGGATATCACCAAAACATTTTTCAAATCATACATTTACTATGACCCATAATATGTACCAATGAACCATAATGTATTCTTGAAGTGTTGAAAAAAGAAAATTACTTTTATTATACCATCTTTCTTGTGGAGAGGCCACAAAGTTAGGGTGGTGCACTGCCGTAAAAAAATAATTTCCAGATATACTATATAATAGATCACTTTTAGGGTGTTCACTGTCAATACTTGGTGGAAAGGCATTATATTAATAAAAACACAATAATCCTTTGTACTTCATTCCACTTTATTTAATATGTCAGGACCGGTTTCAGTTGACGATGCTCGTAATGAGCGAAACCGGTCCTGACATATTAAATAAAGTGGAATGAAGTACAAAGGATTATTGTGTTTTTATTACTATATAATAGACTTTATTTTAGGAAATAACTTAATTTGACATAATATCAAACAATGTTCTAGATTTTGATTTTACTATTCAACGTGTATTTCATCTGGCTTTTTATTTTAATAAAGGTCTTAATCCGGCCCTAGATGTTTAGATACACAGCTTGAAATGACATATTCTTTGATAACAATTGTGATATTGAAAACCACTCCTTGCATTCCCCTTCTTGCTCATAAGTTGAGAAGTAATACTCCACTATCTTAAAATAATTAAAAATATCACTAAAATCTACTTATCAAATAGATTAACACAACATCAAGAAACTTTAATTTTGTGATGTACGTCAGTGAGATTAAATAAGTAATCTCAGATAAAGATTTCTGACGGTGGTATAAATCTTTCTTTCATTCCTTTATAGTGCTCATAGCAGGTAAGTAAAAAAACGGCTAATCTAATATAAATTAACTTACACTTAACTTAATTTTTCTGCACAACAGTAGAAAATATAATTTCCATCATTATTTATAACTACTTCTAGGGCTTCTGATCCCGGGATCTCAATCGATTTTCTCATCCCGTAATTTCGGGATTGTGTATTTACCATTACTGGAATATAAAATTAAATTTCATAATTTTCTAATTCCACTTTTTGTTTTACAAAATGCGACATGTGCTTCGCCTCTTTGAGAAGCATCATCAGACTAAACATCGCAAGGCTTACGAATAAACTCAGTTTATTTTGGAGAACGTTATTGTCTTTTACGGCTTATATTATCGTGAACAATCCACTTCTCTTCCCTAGTTGACATTACGATTTGATGTAAAAACGTAATGTCAACACTTTGCCTTTTGCTAATGGTTTTATTATCCTTGTTGAAGTTTAGCATTGATCAAAATAAAGCAATGTACAATGTCTATTGAAGAACCGTTGACATTGGCGGATCCAGCGGTGGGCTGGCAATACGTTAACAAGGGACTCGCTTAGTCTCAAAGCAATTCTCGGTGTTCTGGGGAAGGAATGAATTTGCTTTATACTCCTATGCAATTTATATGAAATATGCTAATTAGCAATCGATTGTTACTTAATATACTTATAACATTTAACAATATGCAATTTACTGTAAACTTATCAATCTAAATCATAGGTTCCCAAAGTGGTCCGTACGGACCCCCGGGGGTCCGTGAGGACTGCCAGAGGGTCCCTGACAGGATTTAAAAAAAATGGGCTCGCGTGAGCCCCTTGTTTAATTTGACTAAGGTCGGCGAGCCCCTTGTTAATGTAAGAGAAAACAATATTCTCAGATCAAATTAGTATATATCTGTAATTTCTGATTTATATATTATCTACGACAGCTTCAGTACGCACAGTAGAACATTTTTAGCCATTTACATTGATACGTTTATGGTAAATTGCATATTGTTACATATTATAAGTTTATTAAGTAACAATCGATTTCTTATTTATGTATTGGATATAATTGCATAGAAGTGATAAAAAAAATAACTTTTCCCAGAACATCAGGAATTGCTTCAAGATTAAACGAACCCCTTGTCAGCGCATTGGCAGCCCACTGCTGCATGTACTTTTACTCAATAAGTAGGTATAACCAGTGGTGTAAGAAGGGGTCCTGCCGCCCAAGCATTGGCGGATCCAAGGGGGAGGGGGGCATGGGAGCCATGGTCCCCCCCTGAGGAGTTTATTTTACATTTATCTAATTTATTAAAGCTTCAATTGTTTATTTCATTATTTTTTATATAATACATACTTAATCATGAATTGACAATTTTTATATAGATATATTACTTTTAAATCATCCTATTTAATAATGTATAATTAATGTATCATGTTTATTTTCAAATTGAATGGCCCCCTCCTGGGACAATTTCTGGATCCGCCAATGCGCCCAGGACAGTACTTGAATTTTCTGCACAAAATATTTCCTCTAATTTTGTTTTTAAAACAATTCTTCTATTTTTT